>CAIGQZ010001464.1:1977794-2038696 GCA_903798205.1 Danio tinwini | reverse complement strand
CTCTGGAGGATCAGGCAGGGACTGGGGATCTGGCAACTCTGGAGGATAAGGCAGGGACTGGGGATCTGGCAACTCTGGAGGATCAGACAGGGACTGGGGATCTGGCAACTCTGGAGGATCAGACAGGGACTGGGGATCTGGCAACTCTGGAGGATCAGACAGGGACTGAGGATCTGGCAGCTCTGGAGGATCAGACAGTGACTGAGGACCTGGCAACTCTGGAGGATCAGACAGGGACTGAGGATCAGGTGTGTGCGTGTGGCATGACTGAATATGTAGTCCAACTCTCAGCAGATCTGTAGTTCTTGAGATTGTGTGTATGTTTACCAGCGATCTTAGGGGAGAGGATCGCTGGTGATCGTGACAAAATGACATAGTATATATATTTATAGTCAACAAAGATTTACCTGATTTTAAAGCATTTAAAGCACACTTTGATAAAAAAAACTAATAAAACTAGTAAAAAATTAATGTTTTTAATATACTTGTTCAAGTTTACTGAAGCAGTACTAAAAATTTATATTTAAGGGTATTTTTAATGTATAACTTCTACAAACTTATGCATATGATTTGGATATAAAACCTGTCCAATCCACTTCTATGAATCTGAGTCTTCCATAATACACACATTAATGATTCCTACTGTCTCTATCGTGATGAAGAAGAGTAGACAAAAAGCACTTGATTATAAAGCTGAAAGTATCCTAAAATTACACACACTACAGTTCCCTCCTGTCTCTCTCCTCTTCAGGGGCTTTTTCTGTCTCTCTCTCTGTCTCTTTCTCCATGAGGTTGGAGAATATGGGTGAAGCAGAGCGACTAACATTGTAAATACAGATTAATTATATTAAGATGTCGCTAACATTTAACACTAGGTAGAAAATAACTGTTTAATATTTGTTATTATTATCCTTATTAAATACCTTGTGACTCATTTTATATATTTAATTTAATTTATTTTAATTTTTAAACAAAAACATTTCCTTTCTATTGAAAATAAATGTATTTTTTTCAATCTGATATGTAATCGGGGAAAAAAAGAACGTGTTCATCAGATGCTGAATTCGAACCGGGTTCATGATCGATCGCCTCAAAACACGATGCCATGCGCTTTACGAGCTGCGCAACTGACAGACTGTCAGCTGCGCTTTTTAGTTACGTTGTCTCTGTCTGTCAAACGGCGATGGTGAGAAGCATTCAATTAGCTTATTCCAATGAGGTGCGCTATTTTCACTTAGCCTAAATAGACACTCCAAAATCAGCATTTTTTCCCCACCTCGCAGGGGCCCCGAGTGCGCATGCGCAAAGGTTATTATTAACTTTTAATAACCATTACCATTATTAATGCACCTAAAGCACAATGCGTCATGGGTTTATCCATTTCATTGCAGTAGTGACACACCATGGTCAAACTTGGGCCATATCAGGCCCAGTTATGGGTTATTAACTTGGCTGAGACTTGGCCCAGATATGGTCCATGTTTGGTCCTTGACTTGTCCAGTCATGTACCATAATTCACTGTGGCATGTGGGCCAAGCAAAAGCTGTTTGTATGGGCCAGAGCTGAGAGAAACTTTGCTATGTGGGTAGTTTTCAAGTCCGTTAAAATGTTAAAGCAAGGGGTGTTAGACAATTATACATAATCCCTTTCATTATATTCAATTATAACCCTAATCATATTTGAAAACTCTAACAATATGGATAATACATTCAATATTTCTGTCACTTAAATCGGAGTAAGGGAGTAAGTAACCTAAACTGAGCTATGATATATGCCACTATAATAATAGTGTAAGTGTTGCTGGTTTGTTATGGTTACTAATGCATGAGGGGGCTAAGACATGCTTCATGTGACCAAGTTAGCATTAAAGGTTTTTCAATGGTAGGTAATACAGACATTTTAATTTCCCCATAGTAAGAACATCTCTGGTAGGGCGTTTTAGAACTGTGATCAAACAGTCTGAGACTATCTGTGCATTAAAATATTTAATTATTTAACACCTTCCAGCCAATCAGAGTTGACAATTTGAATATGGACATTATTTGAATACCCAAACAAGCACAGTTGTAGAATGAAAACATCATCTACATAATGATTGGCACCAACATCTTTAAAAACAAAGTTTGAGATTATAATTTTTTTAAATATGACTTTGGTGGGGCGACACAGTAGCTCAGTGGTTAGCACTGTCACCTTACAGCAAGAAGGTTGCTGGTTGAAGTCCCGGCTGGGTCAGGGTGCTCCGCTTTCCCTCCACAGTCCAAAGACATGCGTTATAGGTGAATTGAATAAACTAAATTGGCCATACTGTATGTGTATGAATGAGTGTGTATGGATGTTTCCCAGTACTGGATTGCAGCTAGAAGGGCATCTGCTCTGTAAAACATATGCTGGATAAGTTGGTGGTTTATTCCACTGTGGCAACCCCTGATAAATAAAGGGACTAAACCGAAGGAAAATGAATGAATGAATTTTGGCAGATTTTTAAGTTCATCTGTTTTTGGTGTCATTTAAAGTATTTGCAAGTTGTGACATTGCAGCATCATGTAAAATAATTTACAACATAAAATTCCCCTGTTCAATATTTCTGCAATTTGTTAAACGTCCAAGGTGGCTATTCTTGTGTTTCTAATGACATTAAGAGGTTAAAATGAATGTCTAAGATTGTACTTTTTAGTTATTTTGAGGATGGTGTATTATGTCTTAGGGTGCTTTCACATTTGGTTCAATTGCCTGGACCGTACCCTAGTTCGATTGTCCCCCCTTGCCACCTTCTCGGTTGGTTTGTGTTCACACTGTCTTTTTTCCTTCTGAACCCCGGTACGCTTGCATCATCGAGCTGCTGTTTTGTTTACGGCTGTTGCTAGGTGACAGTCACGAAAGCAGCGCCAAAATGGAAAGACTTCCGCACATCGCGGTCGATTTGCTTTTGCTGAATCTTTTAGTTTTGGGCATACAGAAAGCGACTCGCATCCATCCGCAAAAACATTATAAACATTCAGAACATCACACAGTGTCTGCAGAAGCTGCTTTTGGAGGAGACAAGCAGACATCACTGTGTATCACTGTGTTTGCCCTGGCTTAGTCCTGCTTGTCACCAAGGTAAAATACGTAACACACACACACACACACACACACACACACACCTCTTTCAGGCGGACTCGGGTACGGTTCACGGGTGCGCACCCGAGTTCAGAAGACACGTTCACACTAGCTAAAGGCCTGTTTCCACTGAGTGGTACGGTACGGGTCGGTACGCTTTTATGGCCGTTTCCACTGTCAAAAGCGTTCCGAACCGATCCGTACCATACCACTTTTTCGGCACCCTTTCGAAAGGGTACCAAAGACGAGAAAGGGTACCCAAAGGTGGAGCTACACGCGCAGCTGAATACTGATTGGTTTACAGAGATACGTCACGATCTCGTGGAGCTAGCCAGAATCAAAACAATGGAGCCGCCATGTTTTTAAATGCACAGCCGAGACAACTATATGCATATAATAACGATACATGGATGACCCGGGCTCAAAACAAACCTTGTCGTTGTCTTGATGAACAGCCACAAAGCCAAGAATCTGCCGTGTCCTGTTGTTGTTTTATGAGGCCGTCTAAAAGTGCGAGCGGTTTTTCGCTTTCTCCAGGGAGCTCGCGTTCGCGTCTAGATTTGATATAACAAACTTCTTGAGCTGATAATAATAACGTGCGTGTGTGATTAATGAAGCGTCTTCGACATCTGATCCATTCAGAAAGAAAAGGACAAACGCGAGAGTGAAGCGCGGAAAAAAAGGAGAAGCCCGACAGGATTACAAGGATTCCCGAACTTAAATAAGGACTTAATGTATGCTGTGTGTCGTTTATCTGTAATTAGTAACATATCGGAGACTGTAAGGGTCTGTATGTGTTCATATATGTTGCACTTATTTATTTATTTTATATAATTGCAGACGTTACAGTAGGCTGTCACACTGTCATTGATCTGCAGTTATAATCAAATCATGTTCATAGAAATGTTAGTAATAAACATTTATAAACAAGTATTAATATGTTTAAAGCATCTGTTTTGTTAGAAGAGCTTCTCATATAATGTAAACGAACTGTACAGCTTTACTGTAGACATTTATTCGAGCGAGAATGACGTCGACTGAAACTCTCTGTAGTACACCACGCCCACCAAAAGGGTACCCTTTGGAAACGCAAGCTTGATAAAGGTGACCCGTACCGACCCGAACCGTACCGTACTGTACCACTCAGTGGAAACGAGCCATAAACGTACCGTACTATGATGTCAAACAAACCCGGGTGCGGACCAAAAGTGCTAGTGTAAAAGCGCCCTTAAAGACTGAACCTTATCTCTTGCCTTTTAATCTTTATATGTGTTTTCAGGATGTTCCTGAGCAATATAATTGCTTTCAAGATAAATGAAAGATCTAGCGTACCTGCATCATTGTGGCATACTGTAGGTATTGTGATTGAAGTGGTCACTGTCCTCAAAAATCTCCTTGGACCTGCAATACCCCAAGCACATATACATATTGCAATATACATTGGAGATCTTCCAAAAACTTTTCCTATAGCTGGATTCACTGACTTTAAAAATGTATATAGTTGCATTGATTAATTTAGTTGTAGTAGATCATTGGAGACGTTTTTACAGTGTGGGCTGACAGTAACTGTTAAAAAAACTAAAAAAGATATAGGACGTGACTTGAGAAATCAGTAGCTCCTGGTGCTAAAAATGACAGACCCTTTTAAGAAGGTTCAATGTGTGTGTTGACCAACCCAGCAGGCACACAACGTCATAAGCAGGGCCAGACGGAATCTGCGGATGTTTTTTGCTATTTCTGGGAAGAATTTTGGTAAAAATCTGAGGATTTCTGCTGAATTATTTTGGGAGTATCATAACTAAAACCTTAATATGTGAAATAAAAAATAATATCTTTTTAACTTTTAATGTTTAAAATGCAAATCCAATTAGATTCACTTTATTTGGTAAACAAAGCAAGTCTCTCATATATCTACTAAAAGACAGAAAATATTATTGTACAAACTGCATTGTACATAAATCAGATGAACATTTTCATATTAGTCAATAATATTACTGTAATTAATTTAAAAACTGAAAAAATAAGATTTACACACATTTATTAAAGTAAATAAACAGAATTAATGATGGGCAAAAAATCAGCTGGAATCTGCGGAATTCTGCGCGAGCAGATTCTGTGTGGGCCTAGTCATAAGACATTAATATTAGGTTAGATTTGGGTTGTGACATCAGGTGACCAAAATTCAATGACTAGCCAGCATCTAAGTACAATGTTATTTTGACATCCAATAATAACGTCAAATGACGTTAAAATTTAGTTGATTTTGTGTTGTGTTGGAAAGTGAAAAAACCTAACGTTGAGCCAACATCTTAAGGCAATGTCATACTGACGTCAAATACTGACATTTATTCGTCAGGTATGGCAATCAAAATCCAACGTCTGATAGACGTCATAGTGGTAACGTCCACATAACATCAAGCTGTAACATCATAAGGCGTTGATATTTGGTTGATTTTAGGTTGGATGTTGGACATTGATGTCAGCCTGACGTCAATGCAAAGTCCCCATGCCATTGGGGCACAGCGTCAATCTACATCATGTTGACGTGTGCCTGCAGGGAATTGTGTGGTAAAGTGATGATTGAGCTCTAAGAAATCATTAACAAAGTATCTATAAAATTATTATTTTACAGTTATAGGTTAAAAAAATTAAAAAACCAACAACTTAATGCAAAGAACCGTTTTAGCATAAAAGCGTTCCTCATGATGAAATGGTTCTGTTATTATGAGTAAAGCACCCTAAAATAACCCTTTTTTTCCTAGAGCACAGCATGAGATATTGCAAGATGATGTCAGCTATAAATCCCAGATTACTTTGAGAATTAATTACAGAGGCTTAAGAGTGATTATATTAGAGGCTTTATGATTGACTTTTTTCAGCCAAAGCACAGACCCGCAATTATCCTGCCACATTTATTAAAAACACCTGAGTGACAGCTCTGTATCTGATAAATAAAGCAAATTTAATTAAATGTTCAGAACTTTCTTGTGGTGATTCATATACCCATGTCCACTCTTTCAATTAACACCACTGTAATCTCTGACTAATAGCCTGAGTGGAAACCTCAACAAAGGTGACAAAGCAGACGTTTTAATTTGCCACCTTACTCGTTTGAGGCTAATTACCCACGCAGGTGTTAACTTAAATAGTCTGTCGTTTATTGCTCCCAATATGCAGGCAATATAATTGCTTCAAAACTCACAGATTGTTTACACTTAATAGCAGCAAGCTGTAAAATAGGGGAAAAGCAGATCATCCATGCGGAAGAAAATCCAGCTTTTTGCTTATCTTAGATAGATAAATATATATTTTTAGCTTATCCTAGATAAAAGCTGGCTCATATAAATGCTTGTGAATTACAACAGCTGTTTTTACCCCATTGATTAAGAGCAGAACATCTTTATATTGCTCTCCTACATTCTGTTTATCTATTTATCTATAAATGAGAGGGGTTCAAGGGCTTATAAAGTTAAAAGCTATTAAAATGAACAAAATCCCTTCTACCAAATATCATATAATCATAGGTCTCAAACTCAATTCCTGGAGGGCCACAGTGCTGCACAGTTTTGCTCCAGCCCTAATCAAACACTGCTGATCTAGTAGTGTCTAGTAGTCTTGAACACCTTGATCAGTTGGATCAGCTGTGTTTGATCAGGGTTAAAGCAAAACTGTGCAGAGCTGCGGCCCTCCAGGAATTGAGTTTGAGATGATTTAAACCAATTCAAATAGCATATGAATTCATATGAACAAATAATGAAACAAATCTTTATATAATTGTTTTGTTGATTCTCTTTTAATGTGTCTGTTCTCATTAGTAAATGAGAATGATCTGACCTTAGTAAAAATATAATACTAATAAAAATACTTAAATGGAACTTAAAATACCTAAAATACTTAAAAATACTTCAACTTAAATACATTCTACTAGAAATGTACATTATGTATAAAAAAATGTGACAGGGCCTAACCTTTAAGCTTGCCGTCCTCAAAATCATAAAAACAAGCATAGAATCAATTCAATGATAGAGCGCATCCTTGATCACTTTTTTTAATTCAAAACTTTAGAAAAGAAGAAATGTACAATATAAATCAGGAAGTAATCTGTGAGAGACTGGAATACAAGTACCTACAATTACAAAGTGATAAGAACAATAAGTAACAAATAAAAAATAGAAAGGAAAAAAGAAAACAAAACAAAATAAAGAAAGGGGAAGTACACAACTAAATAAAAAGAACACAGAAAGCATCAAAGATTAACTTACTGGAAGCATCATATTTTCAAGTTTCTATTGACTTGCAAAATTTTTGTTGTTAGATAAACACAGCTTTAAGCAAGGAATCCATTTCAATTAGGAAATGGGCAAATGGATGAGGACTTAAGAAATTTCTGTTTGTAGATAAAGAAATTTGCATATAATATAAAAATGTTATATATACACACACACAATTAAAGTCAGAATTATCAGCCCCCCTGTTAATTTTTTTCCCCCAATTTGTTTAAAGGAGAGAAGATTTTTTTTAACACATTTCTAAACTTAATAGCTTTAATAACTCATCTCTAATAACTGATTTATTTTCTCTTTACGATGACCGTAAATAATATTTTTCAAGACACTACTATACAGCTTAAAGTGACATTTAAAGGCTTAACTACAGTAGGTTAATTAGGTAAGGGTAATTAGGCAAGTTATCGTACAATGATGGTTTGTTCGGTTGACAGTCAAAAAATAGCTTAAAGGGGCTAATAATTTTGACCTTAAAATGGTTCATAAAATTAACTACTTTTATTTTTGTAATGGAGACTCAGACAACGAGGGATCCATTTGCAGCACATTTATTAGAGACAGTGTAATTACAAACACACAATAAGTAGATGACTGAACTCACAATAGGGCTTCCAGGCAGATCGGCAATATCGTAGTTGTAAGGCAGGCGAGGATCAAGGGCAGGCGGCAGGCAATACAGAGTCAAGACAGTCCGGGTTGGCAACAGTGAATACAACGAGGAGTAATGGAACGCTCAGAAATGTCAGCAGGGCAGAACAAGACTTTGCAACGGAGTGAGGGTGAATGCTGCTTTTGTGTGTGTGATGAGTCTCAGGTGCAGCATAATCAGTGAGCCGGGGAGGATTGTGGGATATGTAGTGCTTAATAGTCCGGTGAGAGTGACCTCTGCTGGCCAGTGAGGGGAATGATTGGGACCGAGTCTGTGACAGAGCCCCCCTCCTGCAAACGGCTCCTGACGTGAGGAGGCAAGCGGCGCCTGGGTCTTCCACAGGGACGAGGGGCCGGCATTTCCGGATGTCGTAGATGAAATTCTCTGAGTAACGAGGGGTCAAGAATGTCTGCTCTGTTAATCCACGATCGTTCCTCCGGGCCGTACCCCTCCCAATCTATCAGATATTGCAGGGCGTCTGGAGCTCAGGATATCACGTACTTGATATGCCTCCTCGCCGTCTATGATGGGTGGTGGGACCTGCTCACCGGCTGCCAACTCCCTCTCCACCTCAGCTGGACCAACAGCAGGCTTGAGCAGGGATACATGAAATGTGGGAGAGATATGGTAATGGTTAGGCAGGGTCAGGCGGTAAGACACAGGGGATATTTCTCTTTCAATCTGGAAAGGACCCACATACCTGGGACTGAGTTTCTTGCAGGGGAGTCTGAGTCAGAGGTCCCGTGTGGATAGCCAAACCCATTGTCCTGGTGAGTAGGCTGGATTGGGTTGCGATGGCGATCTGCCTGTTCCTTGAAACGTCGTACTGCATGTGAAAGGTGGGTATGAGCCGAGTTCCAAATGGTCTCACTGCGTAGGAACCAATCGTTGATTGCTGGGAGCTCTGTGGGTGTCCCGGACCAGGGGAACAGTGGTGGTTGAAAGCCTAGCACACACACACTGAAAGGGAGTCAACCCTGTAGCTGCTTTTCTCAGGGAGTTCTGAGCATACTCAGCCCACATAAGGAACCTGCTCCAGTCCTCCTGATGTTGTGAGCAATAGGTACGTAGAAAGAATAATTTCTTGGTTTAACCGTTCTGTCTGACCGTTGGACTGTGGGTGATACCCGGAAGTTAAACTGACATTGATGTCGAGACTCGAAGAACGCGGACCATACTCTGGAGGTAAACTGGGGACCACAATCTGATACAATGTCTCCTGGGAGACCATAAAACCTGAATACATAATTGCATAGGAGTTCCGCTGTCTCTAAAGCAGTGGGTAGCTTGGCAATGGGTATGAGTCTACATGCCTTGGAGAATCTGTCCATTACCGTGAGAATGGTGGTATTGCCCTGAGAGGTAGGAAGGTCTGTGAAGAAGTCAATGGCTATGTGGGACCAGGGTCGACGGGGAATGGTTGCAGTAAACCAGCTGGACAAATGACAAGTGTTTGTGCATACTACAGAGGGTAAACCTATTGACAACACTTATGACTTCTGTGTAGAGTAGGCCACCAGTAGCGATCCTCGATTAAATCAATGGTGCCAGTGATACCGGGGTGACCAGAGCTGGGCGTGGAGTGGATCTCCTGTATGAGTCTCTCTCTTAATGAGGAAGGAACAAAAGTTTTACCTTCTGGGCAGTTCTCGGGTGCAGGGTGCTGTGTAAGGGCTTGTGATAACTCGGTCTCAATGGCCCAGACTATGGGTGCCATGACGAGAGAGTCCTGTATTATGGGTTGATCCTCTTTCCACCTCCACTTCTTCACTCAAACGAGACAGGGCATCAGCCTTAATGTTCCTGGAGCTTGGAATGTACGTAACTGAGAAGTCAAACTGGGTAAAGAATAGTGCCCATCTTGCCTGCCTGGGATTGAATCTTTTCGCTGAACGAATGTACTCCAAGTTCTTGTGATCGGTGATAACCGTGAATGGATGCCTGGCTCCCTCCAACCAATGTCTCCACTCCTCCATGGCAGCCTTCATGGCTAGGAGTTCCCCATTATCCACATCGTAGTTCATTTCAGCGGGGTTAAGTTTGCGAGAAAAGAAAGCACATGGATGGAGTTTGGCTGGATCCCCTTGCCGTTGAGATAATACCGCCCCAATGCCTGTATTGGATGCGTCGATCTCCACGGTGAATAGTAGGTTGGGATGACATAGAATGGGCGCTGTGGCGAAGCGAGACTGGAGTCTTACGAATGCATTCTCCACTGCATCATTCCATCTTAGGCGAGATTTGCCACCCTTGATCAGCGTGGTAAGTGGTGACGCCACGGTACTGAAATTCCAAATGAATCGTCTGTAGAAGTTAGCAAAACCCAAGAACCTCTGTAGTTCCTTAAGTGACTTAGGCTTGGGCCAGTTGAGCACAGCCTCCACTTTCCTCTCATCCATTGCCACACTCTCAGTTCCGATGATGTACCCTAAGGAGATAGAGGTTTTATGGAACTCACATTTCGTAATCCGCCATCTTTCTTTTTCACAAAGAAGAAGCCGAACGAAGCTGGTGATGTGGAAGGCCGTATGAATCCCTTTTTAAGCTCTTCTTGGATGTAAGAGTTCATAGCTTCGGTTTCAGTTTGGGATAATGGAAAGATTCTTCCACGAGGGGGCAGTGTACCAGGCAGAAGTTCAATGGCGCAATCACACTCACGATGGGGTGGTAGCTTGGTGGCTTTCTGCTTACGGAATGCCTCGGACAGGTCTGAGTAGTAAGAAGGAATGCCTTGATCAACGATTCTTCTGCTATCGTTCTTACGGCATTAATTTGTACTGGAACAGATCTCAAACATTTAGTCAAACACTTCTCACTCCATCTTTCAATTTCATTCATTTGCCAGGAAATGCAAGGATTATGGCTCTGTATCCAAGGTAAACCCAAAATTACGACATGCTTGGGAGAATGAATGATATAAAACCTTATTTCCTCTTCATGAAGTGAGCCAGTTCTGAGGGAAATCTGAGAAGTGTGGTAGTTCACCTTACCCTCCCCTAGAGGGCATCCATCTATTGCCGTGACTGCTAAGGGAGAATCACAGGGCATTAAGGGTATGGCATGTCTGAGGGCAAAAGTATAATCCATGAAATTTCCAGCCACACCCGAATCAACCATGGCTATGGCATTTACTATTACTTCGTCCACGATGAGGGTTATTGGCACATTTAGACTCTTATTATTGAATGAGAGAATGGTAGAACTCACCGACAAAGCTTTGATAGCTGGTTTGTTCGGGCAATGAGCTTTGAAATGACCCGGATGACCACAGTACAGGCATAGACTTTGTTTGAATCTTTCACGTTCTTCTGGAGACAGCTGAGTGCGAACGAGTTGCACAGGTTCGCTCGTTACTTGGGATGCGGGTGAAACCTCTTGCCTGAAGGGAGATGAGCATGTCAGTGACGGTTTCCGTGTGCGAAGCAGATTGTCTAGACGAATAGAAAGTTCAATAAGCTGATCTAAAGATCTCTCCTCGTCACGACACGCCATTTCTGTCTGAAGGTCGGGATTAAGTGCTTTCCTGTAGAGGGTTTTCAACGGATCGTCTGCCCATCCGTTCTGAGCAGCCAGCGTGCGGAAGTGTAAAGCGAACTCCGCTGCTGATTTGTTTCCTTGTTGCGACGTCAACAACTCCTCTCCTGCACTTCTTCCACCCACGGGGTGATCAAACACAATGCAAAATCTCAAGGAATTCCTGGAAGGTGGTGTACAAGGGGCCGTTATCATGCCAAACTGCGGTCGCCCAGTCGAGCGCTTTTCCGGTGAGCAAAGAGCATACAAAGGCAATTTTGCAGTGTTCAGTAGAAAACATATGGGGTTGTTGAGTGACAATTTACAAGATACCGAGTAGAGCAAGAGATACCTGGTACTGGGTTGGTTGGAGGATCAATGGTGATGGGTTGATCCGATGCGGTGTCGTTTAAGCCTTGCAGAGTCCTTGCTAGTTCCTCCGTTAACTGCGTGAGATGAGACAGTTGTTGTTGGTGAACGGCAAGCACTTGACTTTGGGTTAGGAGCTCGGTCGACAACTGTTGCATAGCTGCACAATCCATGTTTGGCGAAGTCTTCTGTAATGGAGACTCAGACAACGAGGGATCAATTTGCAGCACATTTATTAGACACAGTCTAATTACAAACACACAATAAGTAGATGACTGAACTCACAAGAGTAATAGGGCTTCCAGGCAGATACAAGGGCAAGGCAATATCGTAGTCGTAAGGCAGGCGAGGATCAAGGGCAGGCAATACAGAGTCAAGACAGTCCAGGTTGGCAACAGTGAATACAACGAGGAGTAATGGAACGCTCAGAAATGTCAGCAGGGCAGAACAAGACTTCGCAACGGAGTGAGGGTGAATGCTGCTTTTATGTGTGTGTGTGTGATGAGTCTCAGGTGCAGCATAATCAGTGAGCCGGGGAGGATTGTGGGATATGTAGTGCTTAATAGTCTGGTGAGAGTGACCTCTGCTGGCCAGTGAGGGGAATGATTGGGACCGAGTCGGTGACAATATTAGCCAAAATAAAACAAATAAGCCTTTCTCCAGAAGAAAAAAAATTATCAGACATATTACAGACAGAAAATGTCCTTGCCCTCTTAAACATAATTTGATAAATATTTAAAAAAAAGAAAAATAAATTCAAAGGGGGGCTAATAATACAGACTTCAGCTGTATACATATATATTCATATATATTCAAGTTAAAGAGTTGTTTTATTGATTGTGATTTATTTAAATAATTATGTAAATCCAACCAAAATTGTTGTGAGATTTTACATTTAAAAAACATGTGAATCAAAGTTTCCTCACTTTCCTGACAGAAAGAACAAGTATCCACAATATCAGTACTTTTTGAGATTGCATGCTTGATCACTGTTAGCCTCTCCTCTGTCAAACGATGTCACATCCGAGCCACAGCCCTAAAGTTGTATTGCACGCATTTTATGTGAAACTTAATGCAAATGCAACAGGACTGACAGAAACATGGGGACAATTGTAAATTTATTTGTAATATATATTTGTAGTATTTATTTGTAAAAGTTATTTATAATATTTTTAATTAATTGATGTAAATGATAACAACTAAAAACTGTTATTTCGGACGCCTTTTCTCTGAATAACAGTTTTTAGCAAAACAAAACTTAAAGCTGTAGGTTCAATTGGGCTGAGGACAAGAACGATGACAGGGTTTGTAAATTTGTAAAGTGTTTAAAAAAAAATTAAAATCTGAAAACCAAATGAATGACATACTCCTTTACAGAACAACTTACATAAATCAACCATCAGTCCATTTTAGATATTTTTGTGATGAAATTTTTATTCACTGCACTGTAAAAAAAATCCTTAATTTTACGTTTTTTTCCATCAGCTGGGCTGTAAGTAAAATAATAACCTTTAAATTACAGAAATTTACTGTAAAATAATGGACATTAAATTACAGAAATTTCCTTAAATTGAAATTTCTGGTAAATTTCTGTGATTCAACCGGTTATTTAACAGTAAATTTCTGCTGCCGGAAACCCCAGCTGCCGGAAATAAACAGTAAAATTACTGTTTATTTTTTTTTACAATGTGTATTTGTAGTTTTACTTCAAGGACAGATAATGTACTTTTCTGCTAGAATTTCCCAAATACAATAGGCTACTTTTGGAGGCAACATGAAATCCCTGTATCCCTGAGGCCTTGTCCACACTAATGTTTTTGTTTAAAATGCATATATTTCTTCGTTTTAGCCTTACATCCACACTGAGATGGCTTATATGTTTAGGCAACGAAAACATATCTTTCTCAAAACACACTTGAAAGTAGATAAATGCATAAAATGCAGTTAAAACATTTTCAGATTGATGATGCATTAAGTAAATAAACACCTTAACACATGCGAATTACGGGAATGTAAGCATTTTCAGTTGGTTCAGTGTGAATGACTAACTTATAGTAAAAGATCAAATTTGACAGTGGCTACGTTTACATGGACATCAGTAATTGAATTATGTCTTAATCTGAATAAGACAATAATATTTGTAGCAGGGTGGTTTGGTCCCCAGCTGCTCTGTATCAGATGTTGTTCATTCGGGTTGCCTTATACCTTCTATGACACCCGGCGCTTTGTGCGTTGGAGGCTTATTATTTAGTGTTTACCAATAACTTCCAATGTTTGAAGAGTGATGCCATGTCCTAACATCTGTGCGGTATGTATGGCGGAGCGTTTGTTTATTATGATTTTGTTTCTTATTTGTAATTTGTAGCTTTGTGCCAACAGGTGACTGTGCACAAGGATTTTATAATTAGTGGCGGCAATGTCTGACAACTGCGGTGCAGTCTGCAAATGTCTGGCAGCGCTGCTGTTTTGCCGGAGCCTTATTGCGTGATTTAGTTTTTTTGTATATTATGATTTCATTGTTTTTTATTTTTTTTATTTTTATATTTGTATTGTGATTTGACCTGTTTTTGTTATGCATTCGAGTGATTTTTGCTAATTTCCCCTTCTGTTCAGGTCCATTCTAAATTAGTTTTTTCTATTTTTTATGGTTTATATATGTTCTTTTTTTCATTTTGTAATTGTCTTTTGTATTTTCCTTGAAACCTATTTGATTTGTAAGGTGGTAGACTCAGCTGAGTGTATTGCATTGGTGTGTGTATACAGTGCACTAGAGTGTTGTGCTGAATAGATTTTGCTGTGTGGAATAAGTTTGCTGTATATTCACGTGTGTACGATAAATAATGCAAAAAATTCTATAATGTACGATAATTTCAGAATTTGATGGCATTTAAAATGAGTTTCATTGTACTCTTAGGGCTTCTAAACTTACTGATAGCTGCATCTTATGTCTACTGTGTGACAGGAGAAGGTGGAGTTAAACACGTTTTCTATCCAATGATTGTAGTTTCTATCTCACCTTATGTTACATCTTCTCAGACAATCAACGTGGAGAATGGCTCTCTAACGAGTTAACATTCCTGCTGTGCGTGGCCGTGCACTGCTTTTAAGCCAAACAGCACTATGTTGAGCTCCATGTAGGCATCCAATTTGTACTGCAAAATGAATCCCTCAACATCTGGCAACACACGCAGGTATTCAATGACAGTGACTCGGAGGTGGAGTTTGAACCTTCCCACTAAGGTACACCTAAGTTTGTTTTTTCCTATTTTTTTACGTATTGTGGTAATTTGCACATTGTGTCAAAACGATATTGGTCTAGATAATAGCTGTATACTCTCCGTTTGACTAGTGTACAATAATTTTCCTCCAAATACGATCATTTTGAGGTTCTGGTATGATATTTTTTTACATTTCCAATCTGGCAACACTGGCATGTAATCCTTGGTGTGGTGGACATTTGCAATATTCTACTGGTACCCTGCTCTCTTGTTCCAGATTGTTGTCCTTTTCTTTGTAAATTTTGCACTTTTCTGAGTTTACGTCTCCATGCTCACCCAACTTTGGCTACAAACCTAGCTGCCTGTTAATTATTATTATTATTATCATTATTATTATTATTCCCAGTGGCGTAGTCGTTTGGTTGTCGATTTAATTTCTTATGCCCCGCCACATAGGGAGTTGCTTTTTGAATGTTCCTTTCATGATCCCGTTTTACATGTTATAGCACATAATTTGATTAAAATCATTGTGTCACCTTGCTATCCACATTTTCTCCAGAGTTTCAAGTAATTTCTGGTGTTTCTTCACTTTCATTCAGGAACATTTCATTCATGCCCCTCATGACAAGCAAAATATTGGATGCGAGTATGAATTGCTGGAAGAATTCGACACCGCACACCGAATGGGAAAAAAACTCCACATTTCGCGATACAGGTGTCTGTGGTCCATTACTGACTCGATAGGTGCAGAGAATATTGTTAAACAGATGTATGTGTACAGACTATCTTGCCGCAAAATGCAGCGAAAATCCTACACAATGGTAATAGTTTGATTAAGGTGTTTACATGTCTGCACTGCACTTTAATAATGCGACTAAAATAGTACTCCATGTCATAATTCGATTTCTGTTTACTTCGATTATAACCTTGTTCAAAAATTGCTGTTGAAATGATAGACTCTTAATCAGAGCAGTGTCTTAATCATATTAAAATCTGATTATTGGTGTCCATGTAAACATACTCATTGTAAACTTGGAGTACGTATGCTGTATAAGTGTGTTTTCATTTTAAAAAAAGAAGCATTTTAATAAAAATGCTTCTCGTCTATATTGCCATTTAGTTTGTTACAGAAAAAAATTACTCAGTCCACACTGTACACTGCAATTCGTATGAAACGTGACCATTAACGCTCATTGGACATGGGCATAGTTTGCTGTCATCAGTCTACCTCTTGTGCAATGTTCATATGAGAGGGCCTTGATAAATTAGGAAAAAATACACAATAGTCAAGAAGAGCAGTCAGAGAGTGATTGTAGATAGCTGGACATCCAATTTTAAAAGTCTGCATTTCAGTCTGTCTATACTGAAAGAGAACACCAGCATTTCCATACTAAATTCAAGTCATTTGTATAGTACTTTTCACAATAGCGATCATTTCAAAGCAGCTTTACAAAAGGTGTACTTTATTATATGCAGAAATAAAAGTAAGCAGAAGTACAGTATCAGAGTTTTAGTTATATAAAGTTCAAACAGATAACTTTTAGGTCTCAAACTCAATTCCTAGAGGGCTGCAGCTCTGCACAGTTTTGAGACAACCGTGATCAAACACCGCTGATTTAACGAATGAAGGTGTTTGTGACTTTTTTGGACACCTGGATTATTTGGATCAGTTGTCTTTGATTAAGGTTGGAGCAAAACTGTGCAGAGCTGCGGGCCTCCAGGAATTGAGTTTGAGACCTATTGTATGACTTAAACAGTGGCCTTCCACAGCGTCGCAGACTGGACGAGAGGAGGATGACTCAGAGCATCTCACAAGCTACATGAAGACCCCTCACGGAGCAACCAGCAACCAAACTCGCCGACAGGAGAGCGAGAACCGGACTGAAGGATCGTGTCGGTGAGCTGTACCGCAGAGTGACAGGACGAAGATGAACACTAAGGTGAAGACTGGACATAGTACAGAGGGTAGGCAGTGGACACATTAGACACTCAACACGAAGCAAAATAATCTATCAACTAGACAGAATAACAAAGCGACATAAATAGCACAGGGATTATTGTCACTGGAGCGGTACCCTTTTCAAAAGGTACAAATTTGTACCTAAAAGGTCCATATTAATAACTCAAGGGTACATATTGGTACCTAAAAAGTACAAAAGTGTTCCTCTTAAAATTTTTAAGTACTAATATATACTTTTGGGGTACCAATATGGACCCTTCAAGTACAAATGTGTACCTTTTAAAAAGGTACTACCCCAGTAACAGCTCTTGTACCTTTATTTCTGAGAGTGTACAATAAGATTAATATGCCTCTGAAAAAGTCAAGAGGATGGTGTGAAGGTTTTGGAAGTTTCTGATTGGCTAATTGTCAACATTTGAGTTAATTTGAGGCACACCTGTAGATTAGTATTTAAGGCAAACCATTCAGCAAGAAAGAATCCTTTACGGCAAAAGAATCATAAAAATGCCAGAGGTAAAATACTTTTAATTTTAGGAGACATGTCCTGTGGTCTGACGGAACTAAAGTTGAACTGTTTGGCCATTGTTACATTTGAAGGTAAAAGGGGGAAGCTTACAAGCCTGGGAACACCATCCTGAATGTGAAGTGTGGGGGTGGCAGCATCATGTGGTGAGGCTGTTTTGCTGCAGAAGGGACTGGTGCACTTCACAGAATAGATGGCATCATGAGGACTTTATGTGGAAATATTAAAGAAACATCTCAAGACATCAGCCAGGAAATTAAAGCTTGCCCGCAAATGGGTCTTCCAAACGGACAATGCCATACGCATAATGCCAAATTAGTTTAAATGTGGTTTAAGGAGAGCAGAGTGAATGTTTTGGAGTGGCCATCACAAAGCCCTGATCTCAGTCCTATAAAAAATTTGTGTCCAGAGCTGAAAAAGCGTGTGCGAGCAAGACAAATCTGACTCAGTTACACCACTTCTATGAGGAGGAATGGGCCAAAATTCCAGCAAACTATTGTGAGAAGCTTGTGGAAGGATACCCAAACAGTTTAATCCAAGTTATACAGTTTAAAATACAATGCTACAAAATACTAGGAAAATGTATGTAAACTTTTGACTCATTATTCTGGCATTTAGCAAATGTAAATCATTTTGGTAATCCTAACGGACCTAAAATAGTAAACAGTTAGTATTATTTAACATCAGACGTTTAAAAATAAGATTATGTGCCTTTTTAGAGAGTTATAAACTTCTGTAAACCCGGATTTTGTGCTAATTAAAAATTTTAAGTGATCATTACTAATTATTTATTGTTCTTTAAGAAATTGTGTCATTACTAAAACGTATTAGCTATTTGCACTAATCAGAAGAAAAAATGAGTGTACTGATTATGTTAAGCAGAGACAACTCCGTTCCTTATGTTTTTGTTAGGGAAGGGAGGGGCCTTGATTGGCTGAGGTGACGTGAGCAAAACGCTCAGTGAGTGCCTGCAGCTTTTAGGATGCTGGGTTATCGCGGAATTTTGAAATCAACATGAAACGGTAAGTGTGCAAAGAAGCTTTTATCAGTTTATATGTTCCTCTGACAAAAATGATAACTGAAAATCCCCACTGAAGCTGAACTCAAAATATGAGTATGAATATGTCCG
The DNA here is from genome assembly GCA_903798205.1 of Danio tinwini. Classification (NCBI taxonomy): domain Eukaryota; kingdom Metazoa; phylum Chordata; class Actinopteri; order Cypriniformes; family Danionidae; genus Danio; species Danio tinwini. The sequence goes on along the minus strand of CAIGQZ010001464.1, from coordinate 2,019,947 downwards.
TTAGCGCTATTTTCCCTGTCAGTTCACAGTTAGGTTATAATGTTATCATATACATTTGCCTTTTCTGTCTAGTCACCGTTTATAAGGTTAACGTTATCTACCGTTTCTCTGTATGACCCGTTTAAAGCATGTTCCCTGTAAAACGTGATAATTATTACACGTCGTGTTGGTTCATAATAGCACGAGTCATGCATGAGCACATGTTAGCGGCTAACGCTAAACATTATAAATCTTTAATAACGCTAAAAGTTTCACATGAGTGATATTTTTTGTCTCTAAGGGGCGAGTTTACATTGCTACATAAACTGTGTAGAAGCTGAGGTGACTAACGCTAGCAAAATTGATTTACTTTCACAGTACAGTTACAATTATATTTGCTGCTTTTTCTAAACTTTTTTTCCTAAACTTTCTCATTTGCTGTTTAAAGATGGACCTTATGTGTGCACTTAAAAAAAAGAAGTGGTGGAGTCTTAGCCTGCAATAAGCCTGATCCTGCTACGCTGGCCTGCACTTTTTACAGTAGATGAGGTTTGTTTAAGAATGTAATAACATTTATCTATTATTTTATCTCACTGTTAAGTGTTGCTTACAGTCTTTTGTGTCACTTTATTATTTCACATACTTATGGGACAACAAAGCTGTGCAAAATATGACCTATTTTTTATTTATTTGAAGTATCCATTTTTGTTATTAAGTGATTTAGTTTAGTAATATTAATATTTTGTATTTTCTCTTGTTTTGCAGGTGTTCTTAAAGTTCAGCAGAATAATGGGAAAGAACCTCAAGCAGGAATTTGGTAACACTTTATAATAACTACACACTATGAACCATTTATTAAGCATTAGCAAATAATGAATTCATTATCTGTTAAGCATTAACTCTACATTAATAAACATTAGCAAGCAGTTTATAACTGCAGCTACAAATGCTGTATTATTGACTTACCCCCACATTTATAATGTGCTTAATACTTGTACTTACATACATCGCAGTGATTTATTTTTCAATACTAAATTAAGTATTGCATTATTTACAAAATTTATTTTTGTTTTTTAAGATCATTCAGAATGAGTTAGTAAATGATTAATAAACTATTGAAATTAACATTTAGAATTCTTATTATTCAGGCATACACTAATAGTTAATTTGTATGTTATTAAATGCTTTATTAACTCAACTTCATCCAGTTTTGTGACCTAATCTAAAGTGAGGACTAGTTATGCTTTTTAAATGCCTTATAAATGACAATTAAAGGCTCATTTATTCTAAACAGGAAAAAAGTACAGAAACAATATTATTTATTCCTATTCGTTTGAAGATATATAAAATGATACTGTACTTCAAATGAAAAAATTACATTAATAAAGCATTTATTAACATACATAGTAACCATTACTACATGCCTAAATAAGATATATAAACATCGATTTCAATAGTTTATTAATAATCTACTAACTCATTCCAAATGATCTTAAAACCCACCAACTACTCTTAAATAACTAGTTTGTAAATAATGTAATACTTAATTTAGTAATGAAAAATAAATTAACAAAGTATGAAAGTACAATTATTAAGTACATTATAAATGTGGTTGCAAGTCAAGAATACAGCATTTGCAGCTGTATTTATAAACTGCTTACTACTGTTTATTAATGTAGAGTTAATGCTTAACAGATAATGAATTCACTATTTGCTAATGCTTAGTAAATGATTCATAATGTGTAGTTATTATAACATGTTACTGGAATCTTTTATCGACACAGTCTGTTTATTTTCTATCAAAGAGAAGGAATGTTGGAGAGCTGTCAGAGCTTTTATTGCAAATCAAGGTTGGTTCATGTCCATTATACATTTGCATTATTTTTTAACAGTTAATTGAAAATATTGAAAATTATTGAAAATTTCCCAAAGTGTTACTATATTGTTTGTCTAATACAATTGTCCAATGAATATTTATTTATTCATTTATTTACTTACAGACTCAAGAGCCTACGGATATTAGGTCCCAAAAGTGATTTGATTCTCCTGGAGGACAAGCCTGCAGACTTCTTTAAACCATGCTTTGTAAGTAATTTATTGTCTTAAAGAATATATTAAAGAACCACAAAAACATTCTTTCCATTAATGCATGGTCCTTATATTTTATGAAAGGTTCACCTAACCTAAGAGTAGCAAAACATCTTTCCAAAATCTCTAACATGTCATCATATATTCAACCCACAGAATAGTTTATCTTTAGAACACAGTTTAAGTTAATGATACCTGTGATTTTTGTGATTTTTAATGAACTTCAATTTAAAGATTAATTGGCTTTGTGACTTTTAATTGAGGGAAAGATAAAGATACACAAGTCTGATAGTTAAATTGGGATGAGGGTCAATGATTAAATGCTAAATTTAACATTGTAGAATGAATTAAACTTTTTGCAGTGTAAGTAAAGCAAACCAATTCACATATTGTCTTTTGTGTCTCTGTCATTAAAAAGTTATTTGTAACATTATTAATGATTATGTAATGAGAAACATAACTGTTCTTCTCTGTTGGTAGGACTGTGATGATCCAGTCATTCCACCACCATGCATGCCTACTTATCTCAGAAGAAGCCTCAGTTAAGATGATCAATGAGGGACAACTTGTGATGGACGGCATCAAAGACTTGCCAAAAGCTGTGCATCCTCTTTGGACTACTACAGCGGAATGAACCGCCAACTTATCCAGCATATGTTTTACACAGCGGATGCTCTTCCAGCTGCAGCCCATCACTGGGAAATACCCATACACACTCATTCACACACATACACTACGGACAATTTTAGCTTACCAAATTCACTTATAGCGCATGTCTTTGGACTGTGGGGAAAACCGAAGCACCCGGAGGAAACCCACATGAACACGGGGAGAACATGCAAACTCCACACAAAAATGCCAACTGACCCAGCCAAGGCTCGAATCAGCGACCTTTTTGCTGTGAGGCAACAGCACTACCTACTGCGCCACCGCGTAGGTAGAACTTTAACAAAAATAAAAAAAATTGAAAAGTTGTTTGATTCTTTGTGCTTAAAATTGTAAATTTTTAGTGGTATTTTTTTAATTATAATAGATCACCTAAATAAAAACAATTATCATTGCTTAAAAGCATTTTTTTTATTAATATGATGTGTTCAATTTAATAGTCATTTTACAAAACATGTCCTCTATAAAATTTGTAATGTGAACTAATGATTTTTAGTAAAGACTACTAATCCAAATTTGATTAGTCTTCTACACCCACTAAAGATTTTATTTTAATACAGCTTAACCTGTTTAGTTGAATATATGTAAAAACTAAACTTATTTCGTGCAACGGGTTTCCACGCAACAATCTACTAAAGTCAACTAATTCGGGTTTACAGTGGTTTCAACTGTAAATGTCTGGCAATGTTAGATTTGCTCTGTCTGAACTGAATATGTGTTCTGGAAACTATTATAAATAAAATCCAGTGATCAATATATTTTTTAGCAGTCTGTTTAATCTATTTTTACTATTTTGCGTTCTTATATTTATAGTCATATTTTATTTTTTCCGATTGCATGTTGTCTTAGATCAACAAAAGCATTTTATTGTACACGACTGTGCTTTTGCACACATGACAACAAAGCTGTAACTTCCTCAAAGCTTAGGCTTTCTTTGGAAGCATTAGTATAGTAATAGCATTGGTGCATAGGTTGCAAATGCTCCATTAATTCTGTTTATAGCACAACAACATGTCACACATGACACATCACAACAAATTAAGTGGTTATTTCTGCTATATATAAAGCCATCCACTTAAACAGCTGTTGCAGACTGAGCCCCTTCGCAAAAATCACTACATATTGACGCTCATAACTCTTATTGATAGTTGCTGCTGTTGAGGGACTAAGCTGTTTTTATTATGGCTTTAAGGGGATTTCGATGATCACGACAGACTGCTCTGAGTCTCGCACAACTGTATGTTTCACAAAGTTTTCTGTTTATAAGCAATGTGCTGTGGCTCATTGTGCCCCCCACAATGTACCATACTGTTGGTGCCAAATGCCTGGGCTCCGTTAATCCATTATCCTCTATGCGTAAATAACCAAGCAAGAAATGGCCTAGAGAGAGGTGTATGTTCCGTCACACGCTCTGAATCACCAAACTTAGTGTTTTCCTCAAGCACAAGCAAATGTTCAGGTGAAGAAATAAATGATTATGTAGCCTGCAACACCTCATATGGTGGATAATGAAGTTCAAGCTGGACTCCAGATTCATGCAATTTTCTGTTGATAGCATATACAGTCAGATGCATAAATATTGGGACATTTTTGGCTCTATACACCAACACAGTGGATTTTAAATGAAAAGAACAATACTGTATGTGTCGTAACTGCAGACTGTCAGCTTTAATTTGAGGGTATTTACATCCAAATCAGGTGAACAAAGCAGGAATTACAACAGTTTGGCATATGTGCCTACCACTTGTTAAGGGTCCAAAAGTAATTGAACAATTGGCTTCTAAGCTGTTTCATTGCTATGTGTATGTTATTCCCTCATTGTCCTGATTACACTGAGCAGATAAAAGGTCCAGAGGTCATTTCAAGTGTGCTATTTGCATTTGGAATCTGTTACTGTAACTTTCAAAATAAGATTCTGTGATGCCCCAGGGACAGACGAGTCTTCGATGAGGTCCAGCTTCCTGCGCGTAGACTGCAGCTCTGAACAAGAAGTTTGGCTATAGGAGAAATGGTCGTGCCCAACTGAGCCTGGTTTCTCTCGAGGTTTTTTAAATCTTCACTTTTGCCGATTGGTGAAGTTTTTTCCTCGCCGCTGTCACCACTGGCTTGCATGGTTCGGGATCTGTAGAGCTACGCATCGATGGAATTGCTCTTCAGTGTTTGAACTCTCAGTAGTGAATATTAATCCACACTGACCGGAGCTAAACTAAACTGAACTGAACTTAAACTCTGAAAACTGAACTGCCACTGTTTCAATTCACTATAATCTTCTATGGGAAGCTGCTTTGACACAATCTACATTGTATAAGCGCTATACAAATAAAGATGAATTGAATTGAGATCCAAAGAGCTGTCACTGTCAGTCAAGCAAGTCATTATTAGGCTGAACACAAAAAAATATAACAAACCCATCAGAGAGACAGCAACACTATTAGGCATGGCCACAACAACTGTTTGGAACTCGTTCCCTGGTGAAGAAAAAGCCCTTCACAACATTTGGCCAGATCAAGAACACTCTCCAGGAGGTAGGTGTATGTGTGTCAAAGCCAACAATCAAGAGAAGTGTAATGCAGTTCACGGCCACCTGGCCGCCGGAAAGAAGTAGGCGGAGAACCGATGGACTTCTAAATAAGTATTTATTAATAAAAGGGATGCCAGCACCTCACGGAGACTGCCATCTAAACCAAAACAAACAGACGGCAGCTCCTCACAGAGACTGCCATCAAACTGAAAGCAAAAGTAAAACAATATGTCCAGGCCCGGTCCTTTCTCTCTCCTCTGCCATAGTTCCTCCTCTTATAGTCCAGAGCTCCTTTCTGTGGGATTGGAGGCAGGTGCGTGCCACAGGTGTTTCTCATCTGTGGCGGGCCTCGTTTCGCTCCCATGGCTCTTGGCCACGCCCCCTCGCCACAAGAAGACTTCACCAAAGTAAATACAGAGGGTTCACCACAAGATGAAAACCACTGGTGAGCCTCAGCAGATGGACAATGAGTTTTTTTAGGGATGGAATTATGCAATGGCCAAGTCAATCCCCTAAGCTGCATCCGATTGAGCATGCATTTCACTTGCTGAAGACAAAACTAAAGGGAAAATGCCCCAAGAATAAGCTGGAACTGAAGACAGTTGCAGTAGAGGCCTGGCAGAACATCAGCAGCGATGAAACCCAGCGTCTGATGTCTATGTGTTCCAGACTTCAGGCTCTAATTGACTTCAAAGTATTTGCAACCAAGTATTAAAAAGTGAAAGTTTGATTTATAATTATTTTTCTGTGCCTTTACTTTTGGTCCCCTAACAAGTGAGAGGCACATTTGCAAACTGTTGTAATTCCTACACCGTTCACCTGATTTGGATGTAAAAACCCTCAAATTAAAGCGAACAGTCTGCAGTTTGAGCACATCTTTCATTTCAAATCAATTGTGTTGATGTATAGAGTCAAAAATCTTAGAATTTTGTCAATGTCCAAATATTTATGGACCTGACTGTATGCTGTAAATTACTAAAGACATCATGGCATGCATCAATTTTACTAAAACAAATGTTTGTAATGCTTTGATGGTCCTAAAATTTCAACTAACATGTGTGATCATGTGTGATCTTTTGCCAGTCAAAACTATTCAGCACAGGGTAAAAGTGACTTACAATCAGGAAAAACAACTACATTTTATTTCACTAGTAGAAGTATAAAAATATACAAATATTCTCAATCTTTAACAACGAGGGAAAAGTCAATAAACTAAAAAGAAAAAGAAAAAAACAACCACTAATGGCCACCGGTTACCCAGAAAATGAAGACAGATGAGGTACCCAAGCAGCAGTGTTTTACCACACTCAGCTCACAGCAATCACACTGCAACCTAAAAAACACAAAATCAATAAAGTGACCAATCACCACACAATCCCTACCAACTTTTCTCCACCGCCATCCACACAGTGCAGGGAATCCAGTGGCCATTGATGGTAGAAAGCAAATCCAAAATAGAACCTACAAAAGAAAAAAAGGATTAACAAAGGAAAATACAAATACAAACTGTGGTCAAACTGACAGCATAATAGACAACCCGAATTCACATACAACAAATGTCAAAAAGAAAAGATTCAATAACAAAACTATTATTGTAGCTCTAAAGTACACAGCAACCGTGCATCCCTAAAAAGGCAAAACACAGTTCGATACAACACAGAAACTCAGAATATACAAAATTACAAAGAAAATAAAACATTCTATGAATAAAACAGAAATTAAAATAGAAATAAAAAACCCTTCTTTGTTTTAAACAATACCTCTAAAATCCATAATTTCCTATTCTGACCCTCAGGCAACAATCAGTAGGCAATGATCCAATAGTAGCACTAAAATAAAAAAAGATAATACCATTAAAACAATCCTAAAAACAGTTTATTAAAATAATAATACGACTACCTCTGTAAAATAAGTTCACAATGAAGATCTGGCAGCATTAATCCTGTTTGCTTATCAGCTACCCCTCACGTGAAGTGTTGACTCTACAATGTCAGTTTATGCTAGGGATGGCTGATGTGAAACCAGCCTGGTTTAAGCTGGACATAGCTGGTTTTGGTTGGTCAAGCTGGTTTTAGCTGGTCAACTCCCAGCCTGACCAGCTAAGACCAGGCTGGAAATGGCCGGAAACCAGCCTGGAAATGGCCAAAACCCCTCTGAAACCAGGCTGGTCGATCAGCTAAAACCAGCCAACCATCTTAGGCTGGTTTAAGCTGGATTTTTCAACAGGGTTCTGTGACAATATCACAGCGTTTTATGAACTATTGAGAATGGACAACAAAACTGGATCGGTTAGATTAGCTATTTGACTTTTTTTTCCTAGCAGCAAATCATGTGACTGGCTTGGAGCTGACAGAAACGTTGTACTGTAAATCCAGTAAGTTGTCCTGTCAACACAAAACAGGGTTTTTATGTAATTTCACAAGTTTGCCGGCTCATTCAGTCATGATAGATAATGGCAAATGAACTTAGCTTGCTGCCCTCAAAGGAGGCTTGAACCTTCTGTTCTTAAGGGAGGCTCAAGTTTCACCTTGAGCTATACATTCAAACCCTGTATGAGCGTACTTCTGAAGAGAAAGCCTGAACGATTAGGAGAATAAGGGTAGGTGGTGGGATGCTATAACAAATTGTCAATGCTGCTGCTTATATACCCATGTGATAATGATCGACAAGCCTTAATGATTAGGCTCCTCCCTTGTTGTGCGTTCATTAGATTAGCTTTATTAATAGTGGTGGGAATGGTTTGGAGTGAGGGTATTGAAGGAATGTTTACATATACTGTAATATGAATTGGCAACAGACTTGCTTCTCTTTGAATAAAGCTGCGGTCACACTAGAGTTTGTGCATGCAAAATTCTGTTGTATGGTGCTGCGAAAAGGGGCGGGATTAAACAAGATGATTAGACATTAAAAAAGCAAGCGATTGCTCCAAATTTTAAATTTCTGCACAGAGAGGTCATGTTTTAATACTGGATTGGTCTCCCGCAGTCAAGTGATGCGATTTCACAGGTCAGAATTCACCAAGCTTGAACTTTCCAAAGCAGCGATCTGTGAAACTTGACGCACGACTTTGCGTTTTTGGTCTGACGCATTCGCGTGCCGTGCGTATGAATGGAAGTCTATGGGGAGAAAAGTCCAGTGTGACCGCAGTTTGATTTATAGTTGCCCTTTGTCTTATCTGGTTGCCCATTGATGACAACATTGCCAAGAGTTGCCAGACAATGACAAGACCCCTATAATTGTCAATGGCCACGAAAGCAGATTTCTGGGAAGTTGTAGTATGCGATTTCATACAGGGCCTGTGGATTCAGAATTTCCAGATGAACAGATTGAGTTGTGCAGTCCAATAGGTTCTCTTTTAGCACTATGCACTCTTAGAATTAAAGGTACGTGAGTTGTCACTGGGGTGGTACCTTCTTAAAAGGTACAAATTTGTACCTAAAAGGACAATATTAATACCTCATGGGTACATATTGGAACAAAAGTGTTCCTCTTAAAATTTGTAGGTACTAATATATACTTTTGAGGTACCAATATGGACCCTTCAAGTACAAATGTGTACCTTTTGAAAAGGTACCACCCCAGTGACAGCTCGCGTACCTTTATTTATGAGTGTGTCCAAGGGAGCCAATTTCTACAAAAAATCTATAGACATCTTTAAAGAATGATCATGTGACTTTTATGTGTCATGTCTCTTTTATATGAGTGAAATTAGCATTTTAATGTAAATGTTCTACAATTAGTTAGCTAATTATAGCTCATAATAATAATCTGCTGCAAGTAGCAGTACTTAAATTCTTCAACAAAGCCATTTATAGAGAAATATGAGGGGAAAATTATATTACTGTTTAGTTCTTGACAGGATCAAACCTAAAAACTATCTAAAAAAAAAACTATCCGTAATCCATAAAATGAAATGATTGTTTTTCTACATGAGCCATTTTTCTAGCTCATGATTTATTATCATGCTTCAACCACCTATCAAGAGTTCTGTCTTTGTCAGGATAATTTACCCATGGGATCATTCATCTCCATCATGTGCTCCATCGCTAGCTCTTATACTTTTTTATAATGTCAAGAGACGTTTACCCTGTGACCTGTTTTCGCACCCACTGAAAGATCCTTCTCCTATTTTTCTTTCACATCTCATCAAATATTTTTCGTATCTGGATTAGGCATGTATAAATGCTTTACTTTGCATATGTCTAGTCTGATTTGCCACAGGTAACAAATAAAAGCGGAAGCGGCGAGGCAGCCGTGCTATGGAGTAGAAACAGGTTGAAGACTTTGCTTGAAGGCACAACATCAGCAGTCAGAAAAACTGTGACGAGAAAGATCTGAACTGGCAGCTGCATATATGGAAAGCAACACTGGAATCGTTTTGGAATCTAAATGCTAAAATTGCACAGCGCTTCCATCGTATATTTAGAAAATGAATCAGATTTATTTGAGGTTTAAAACTATGTGTTGTGTTGTTTTGTAGCAGATGTTTGTTTCCTTGCCTTACAGTAAATTGACTGAAGTAACAGCTGGTGTTTCTAGAAGGCATGATGATTATAGGATAAAGGGGTTTCTGGGTAACTCATCCAGTTCATGAATCACACCTATTACACCCACACTAACAACATCCAGTGGATTTGCAATAGATTCATGTGCATCACAGAAAATGTCTGTCATTAACATTTGTTATTTTTCAACCAACTATATATTTTCTTAAAAGTATGTGTTGCTTAAAGGCATCCTATTTCTTGAACTGTGCTTCATTATGTCTAACTTAATAAAACAAAAAAGAAATCAAAGGTTAAAAAAATTAACTAAAAAAGTTCACAAATTGTAATAATACAGCTTGACCAAACATATATATGTCAAAATTAAAATTATGTCATAATTTTTATGGTCATTTCCTAAGGCTGATTTATACTTCTGTGTTAAAGTGCAAGCGTATGGCCCGGCACAGCATTTGTGCGGTTGCATAGCCCTCGCCGTGGCTGATGCTGATGCGCACCTCTTTAAAAATCGTAACTACACATCGCTACAACACGTAGCACAGGCTTTGTGATTGGTTGGCTTGATATCGGTGATGAGCGTGGGCGGTGCTGAGAGCCGTGAGCCCAATGGAGCAAGTGTTTCGAGTCCTGTGAAAGAGCTCCAGGGGTCCGTTCTTTGTACCTCACTTAAATGATCAAAGATGATTTGGCAGATCCTGGGTCTTTTAATAGCTGCTCTCTGGCTAATTTGGTTCTTCAAACAAGTTCGCGAATCAGATTAAAATGTCTGGATGAACTGATCTGAGATCACTGCGGTAAAGTCTAGATCGGATACATGGCCGGCCAGAAGTGCGATATGCACATCAATATAGCGGCATTTTTTTATGACATTGTATAACAATAATTAATATTTTTACAGTACTGTGACGGTTGGGTTTAGGGTTGGGGTGGGGGTAGGGGTTAAAAAATATAATGTATTGGGTAATTTAATAGATAAGACAAATAATACTCTGTACAACTACTGTTTTTACGCCTCTGTGATTGTTGGGTTTAGGGTTTGGGTGGGGGTAGACGTTAATAAAATACAATAAATCGAAAATTTCATAAATAACATAAATAATTCTCGTTAACTTTCGGCCACAAACGTATCCGATCTAGCTACAATCGATCACTGCGTGTGTTGTGAAGGACTGATCTATCGATCCTCGAAAACATCATCAGAAATGCAACGATTGGCTGATGACTCAACAGCGTAATGACATCATCTGATTAATATTCAATTATCCATGTGAGCAAAATTACATAAAATTTGTAGTAAACAATTTGTTTAATATAATACGCGATAACTTTCCACCTTTGTTGTGGGCTGCAGGCTTTACACTTTCGTGTGTCAAGAGTATTTAGCAATTTATTTAGTTTTACAGTTAGAGTGGATTTTCTTTATTATAGTTGCCATAGTAGTAAAGTAGCTGGTTTCTTAATCGGTGTAAAGAAAAACTGGATGTTTACAAAAGCATTTTGATATTGGTAAAGGTGTCTGCAACTTTTGCGAAGCATCAAATCACTGCCATATTAACTGTTAAAACATTTTTTTATAAAGTCGCATTTTGTGCATGTCTATTATCATCCACAAAATGTAAAAAAAAAAATTTCATAAAAAAAGTTCATATCAATAAATTTTCTTATTAAACCACCAGGTGGCAGTCTTTGTACTTTTATTTTGGAGTGCAGATTGCATAAGTATTATTAACATATTTTATTATTAATATATTTTTTTACTTTATATTTAAAATATATATTTACAATTTTCCCAAGTGTATATAACTACTACTGTAAGAAAATATCAGAATTCGGTACATACTTTCAGTGTCATCTTTTCTTGAACTGACCCGATCTAATCCTGTTTATATAAAATGAGCCTGCTCCTGAGCAGGTTTGAGCTACCAGAACTGTTGCTATGACAACAACTCTAGGCGCAGAAGTATAAATCAGAATTTAGCCTTCTTTATTCTAACAGAAGTAAAAGAGCAGATTTCATGAGTGGCACATTATGAGGCACAGTACAAACACTTAAATGAGATATTTGAATAAGAATGATACACTACAATGATGGAGTATGTAGTATGGACTTATTTTTTATAAGGTTTCATTGGCCTTTTGACATTTTTATTGTATCAAAGCTGGTCTATACTTCTGCGTCGAGTGATCAGCGCATGCCGCGTACCTTGCGCGTAGCCATGCATTTATACTTCTGGGTGCTGTTTGTGTTGCTCTGCAATTACACTTCTGAAACACTATCTGGCAATAAGCTTTTATGTTCCTCCGTGTCTAAAGTTTATTTGAGGGTATTTTGTATTTTCTGAACGCTACCTTAATGTACAAGTAGCTAAAACTCGCTCACTTTGAGATGGAAATCACTTTATGCAGAACTTTAAATCAGCCTTAACAGTGTGGGTGCAAGACGAGGGGGATGGGGGGACAATCATGCATGAGCACGGTTTAACTGTACCTAGTGTAAGCACACCCTAAGTTAGCAACATAATTAAACTAGAAGGTTAAGTTGCAAACGTGGTACAGATGTATTTACACCTTTACTATCCCTCGCCAAGAGATTTTAAAAGATTTGGCATCACACACCAGAAGATAACCACAACCACATCATGCCATATCTGGTAAAGCTCTAATCGTTCAGTGTCTGTTCGTGGTAAATAGAAAGCAATGTTGTATACTGTGATGGCGCATCTCGCTAGAGAAGGCTGTTTGTCTTGAAACTGTTATACTCTCACAGCTGCAAGTAGTTTTGTGTTTAGGATTCCACTCGACACATTTACAATCCCACGTACTGCAGCACGGGGGTGTCGGAAGGTTGAAAAAAAGTATACCATCCCTCAGCTTTTTCTAACTTCTTTTTGGCCTCAAATGAAGAACAAAAAGAATGCATTTGAAGTATACTGTGGCCTTAAGAAACCCACTACAGTCACTAAACTGTGGAAGAGATTATTGCTCCAGTCAGCAGCACCCCTACCTGTCAAAGACAGTAGTTTTGTCCTGTGAGAGACCAGTGATGTCCAGTTAGAGTGTTGTGCGGTGCAATAGATGCTGAATTAATTCAAAGGCTTTGTTCGAATTCTTATGATGCTGACTAGTTGCCTCGCTGTCTAAAAGGCAGACTTCTGAAAAACATAACAAACTAGCACTTCAATGTAATCACATACAATAAAATAGAGAAACCTTTGGTGATAAATAAGGGAATATTTGCTTACTACAAAAACCTCTCGCTAGAAATGCCAACAAAAGGGCAAAACTTTGGTCACAAATGTACATTTACACACAAATATTTTGTAAAACACTGTACCACTGTTGTAGGCAACATTGGAGGTCACATTACAACATAGCATTTTATCAAGAAGATCCAAATTAAACAACAGTAGTACAGATATTTATAGATGCTTACAAAAAGAAGGTTAATAAAAAACTAGTATCAAGAATTTATTCGTGTCTGATATTAGCAAAGAAACACTCAACAATGTATATAAAACAGAAATGGGAAAGGGAAACCAATATAATTATAACAAATGAGGAATGGTTAACTATTTGGGAAATGATGACAATTAATTCAGATTCATGGAGGGAATTTATTTGGAAAAATGTAATCAGGTTCTTTATAACACCTAAAATAAAATACGTTCAAACTGGAGATCAAAAAAATGGTGAATGCTGGAGAAAATGTGGAAATGTATTGGCTGATCATTTCCACATATTTTGGGATTGTAATATTATACACACCTATTGGCAAGATCTAAATAAAGAGATAAATGCAATATTGGGATTGAATCTGGAATGTAATTTTAAAACTATGTACCTGGGAATTTACTCTACGGAAATACCAAAAAATGATACATATCTTCTTAACACACTACTAATAACTAGCAAAAAGGCAATTACAAAGAAATGGCTCAGGGAAGATCCTCCATCTGTAGATGAATGGTATGATATTGTTAAAGAGGTGTATGACATGGAAGCACTGACATTTTCCTTAAGACATCAAACCGACAAAAATTTCTGCATACTGGGGTAAATGGCTAAGAAGAGATGTACTGTTTTAATCTTATTGTGGTGCCTCTACTTTATATGTATATATAGATATATTTGAAACCTGTTAATCCTTGATATGTAACCCTTAACAAAACTTTATATAGCAACATTTTATCAACGATAAATAAGAATGTAAATGTGATTGTTTTCGGTGACCTTTGACACTTGTATTGTATATCTTTCTATGTTCTTTTAAAAATATTTCTTTTTATAATTTTTTAATTAATATTATAACTTTTATTCTTTTATTATTATTATTTATTTTCTTTTATTGTTGTTTTGTTTGTCTTGTTTTTGAACTGTTTTGAAAAAAGTAAAAAATAAAATATAAAAAATAAAAAAAAGGAGATCCAAATTTTGGAGCTCATCCAGACATGGTGTATAAAGACACTATTAAGATAAATTCCCTTTAGCACATCAAAGGATCGGCTGTGAGCCTTTTAGCAACACATCAATATGACCAGTGAGATGGTAATAGATAGTTACTATGAATAATGCAATAATCCATAAATATGCCCATCATCACAGGAATCAGCAGCCAGTCGTGTTTATTATTTTTAAGCGCGAGGAAGCACGCACACATCTGTCACATTATAAAACAATAGGCCTTCTCTTTGTAATCACTTCTGACGAACATGAATCAGTCCTCCAGATTGATCTACTGTAAATATGGATTTGTTCGGTCTTCCATGAAGTCATGTCTCAGGAGATTGGCGTGACTTTTGCATGATTCCGTATCGTCGCAGGGGGTTCATCGACAGACTAAAGTGGAGGATCTGTCATGCTGTGATAATTGAAGACATCTGCAAAAATGAAAACGTGAGCGATAGAGAAAATAATGCCGCGTCTCTAGCTGTGAAATGCTGGCAATCTCATTTAAAGCTGCAAGAGTGTGATTGTGTAGAAAAACAAGATGTGAGGTGCTCCGTTTGATTGCTCACCATCTCCCATGAAGTACCTGATTCTGAGAAAATTCACAGTTTATGCTGGTCAGTGAGATTCTAATTATGCTATACTATGCTATATCTACAATTATAGCCTAGTATTTTTTTGTAAAGCATAAAATATAAACATAATCAGCAGAGTTGCCTTTTAGGGGTATTGCACAAAAGCAAGATTAGAGATTAGCCAATAGTATGTTCCTACACAACGGAGAGGCTTGAACACATTAACACAGGGGTGTCGAACAGTTCCAACCCTGCTTCAACACATTAAAGCTGCGGTCACACTGGACTTTTCTCCCCATAGACTTCCATTCATACGCACGTGAATGCGTCAGACCGGAAACACAGGGTCATACTACAAGTTTCGCATTTTGCTGAGGTGCACAGTTCAAGCTTGGTGAACTCTGACCTGCGAAATCGCATCACTTAACTGCATGAGACCCATCCAGGATCAAAATATGACCTCTCTGAACAGAAATTTAAAACATGGAGCAATCGCTGGCTTTTTTATGTCTAATTATCTTGTTTAATTCCGCCACTTTTCGCAGCGCTGTATGACAGAATTTTGCACGCACAAACTCTAGTGTGACCGCAGATTTACCTGTAGGTTTCAAACAAGCCTAAAGGTCTCAATAAGGCTGATCAGGTGTGTTTAATTAGGGTTGGAACTAAATTGTGCAGAGCTGTGGCCCTCCAGAAATTGAGTTTGATATCGTACATTAACAGGACCACATTTCAAGGACTATAGTTTTACCTGCTGTTCCTGATCCATCCAGTAGGGGGCGACAGATATAATAATATATTTGAAGTAAAAATTCTTACCTTCCACATTCATACTTAACTGCGTCTTTTGACATTCAAATTTCTGAAACTACAGCCTGTCTGGTTGTGCATGAACACCCTTCTCAATTAAGCTAAGATGGTCAAGCTATCCTGGCTAAATTTAGCATTGACTCCGGCTAAAGCCGGCTAAATTAAGCTGAATTAAGTTACTAGGGAGATGTATTCTCTGCTCCAGTACTGTGTGACAATAACCAGGCTCAGATTAAAGCCGCGGTCACACTGGGCTTTTCTCCTCATAGACTTCCATTTATATGCATGTGAATGCGTCAGACCGGAAACGCAGGGTCATGCGTCGGAGTTTTGCAGGTTGCTGCGGTGCAAAGTTCAAGCTTGGTGAACTCTGACCTGCGAAATTGCATCACTTGACTGCGTGAGACCAATCCAGGATCAAAACATGACCTCTCTGAACAGAAATTTAAAATATGGAGCAATCGCTCACTTTTTTAAATGTCTAATCATCTTGTTTAATCCCGCTTCTTTTCGCAGCGCCGTACGACAGAGTTTCGCAAGCTCAAACTCTAGTGTGACTTCGGCTTAATCCTGTTAGTTTTGCTGTCTAGAAATGAATGTGTTTTACAGTAACATTATGTTATAATCAGGGCTTAACATTAACTTTTTTGATAACCAGCCATTGTGGCTAGTAGATTTCCAACATTACTAGTCACTCGCCATTTTCACTAGCCACACTTTTCTTGTTGGAAAATATATTTTATATGCATAAATTTGACTTTGACCTGCTAAAATGACTTGATTTAGATGTGTTATGTCCACATGCCTTCTCATTCATGTAACTTCCTGTGTGTATTGTGTATTAGCTTGCTGTGTGTGCATGAGCAAATGGGTTGTGTCACAATACAATCAGTTTTTATTTCACAGGACTTTTCAGTGCTCAAAATTAAGGATTTGCCAAATTTATCTCTGACCAAACCAAATAAGTATTTCTTAGCTACAATTTTTTTAATGTGTCAAAACAAGGAAAATATAGCTGTATGGGTGCACTTAATAATTCAACAAAACCTTTCTTTAAAAAAAACATTACATCCAAAAAAAGAAGTATTTTCATGTATCTAAAAAATGCACAGTAAACTGCCCTGGCTAATAGTCCCAGATCACCAGTTAACTACACATAAACGGGGAGTAATCTCCCATTAAAGCAATGTTATTGTAAAAAAACATACAATTAAACCATATTAACAAAAATAACTGTGAGCAAAAGAAAGCAGGTGAAACATACCGTATTTGATAATGAAAGAATGATCACGCGCACAGTTAATAATTTAATTTAACTGAAAGCAGTGACCGCTGCTGCTTACAAAAGAATATGTGTTTTTTTTTTTTAAATCTTGAGCTCTTGAAAGCAGCAGGACTGTGGGTGCACGATTATCGTTTTTTTGTCCAGTCTATTTCAAAGGGAACTGATCGCACCAGTTGAGCATGGTTGCTTTGCGCTGGTAAACGGGAGCGCGCCCGCTTTTTAACAGTTTTTACCGAGTGATCATCCTCTCATTCTGTATTTACCTGCTTTCTGCTCACGTGAACACAGTTATTTTTGTCATGCTGCTTCTTGATTCTAAGATCACATTTGCACGAGTATTGGGCCATGCTTTTTTTTCAAACCCTGCTTTTGAGAAAACTACAATTTAAAAATGATTTTCAACCAGCCAAAGTGGCTAGTGGAGGTGTCTGTCTAACCTGCCAGAGCTGAAATCTACCCACATTTGGCGGGTTGGCAGGTGTTAATGTAAAGCCCTGGTTATAATATTTTCAACCATTTGTAGTATACACCGGTCAATTTATTAGATACACCTGTCTAACTGTTTGTTAATGCAAATTTCTAATCAGCCAATCACATGGCAGCAACTCAATGCATTTAGGCATGTAGATGTAACCCTGCCCGTCCTATGCCACCCAACTCGCTCTGAGCTAGTATCGAACCCGCAACCTTCCGCATGGGAGTCAGTTGCTCTAGCAAGGAGGCTAAAGACCATGGCCCCTAGTGTCTGTCGCTAGAGCACCTTTAGAGTTCAGAGGTTTACCTGCACAGCACTTCACTAGCTGGCCTTTGCTACATAGACATGGTCAAGACGATTTGTTGCAGTTCAAACAGAGCATCAGAATGGGGAAGAAGGGGGATTTAAGTGACTTTGAATGTGGCATGGCTGTTGGTGCCAGACGGGCTGGTCTGAATATTTCAGAATCTGCTGATCTACTGGGATTTTCACCCACAACCATTTCTAGGGTTTACAGAGAATGGTCAAAAAAAAAAGAAAAAATATCCAGTGAGCGGCAGTTCTGTGGGTGCAAATGCCTGTGGGACTTTTGATGCCAAAAGTCAGAGGAGAATGGTGAGACTGGTTCGAGCTGATAGAAAGGCAACAGTTACTCAAATAACCACTCATTACAACCGGGGTAAGCAGAAGAGCATCCCTGAATGCACAACATGATGAACCATGAGGTGGATGGGCTACAGCAGCAGAAGACCACACCGGGTGCCACTCCTGTTGGCTAAGAACAGAAAACCGAAGCTACAATTCACACAGGCTCACCGAAATTGGACAACAAGATTGAAAAAACGTTAACTGGTCTGATGAGTCTGAATATCTGCTGTGACATTCAAATGGTAGGGTCAGAATTCGGCATCAACAAGATGAAAGCATGGCTCCATCCTGCCTTGTATCAACAGTTCAGTTTGTTGGTGGTGGTGTAATGGCGTGGAGGATATTTTCTTGGTACACTTTGAGCCAATTAGTACCAATTGAGCAACACAGCCTACCTGAGTATTGTTGCTGACCATGTCCATCCCTTTATGACCACAGTGTACCCATCTTCTCATGGCTGCTTCCAGCAGGGTCACGTGCCATGTTATAAAGCGAGAATCATCTCAGACTGGTTTCTTGAACATGACAATGAGTTCACTGTACTCAAATGGCTTCCACAGTCACCAGTTCACAATCCAATAGAGCACTTTTGGGATGTGGTGGAATGGGAGATTCACATCATGGATGTGCAGCTGACAAATCTGCAGCAACTGCGTGATGCTATCATGTCAATATGAACCAAAATCTCTGAGGAATATTTCCAGTACCTTGTTGAATATATGCCATGAAGGATAAAGGCCGTTCTGAAGGCAAAAGAAGGTCCAACCGATTACTAGTAAGGTGTACCTAATACAGTGGCTGGTGAGTGTATTCTACCAATGATAAAAACTGTGCTAGGATGACCAAACTAAGTAAAAACATTTTTCTGATGTGCAGATGAGATTCCAGCGAGTGGTTAAATGTGTTCATGTGTTCAACAAAATGTCAAAAAGTCAGTGACTAGGTACTGTTGTGCTAAACGTTTGTGTAATGCAATATTGCAAATTCAGTAATTTTGTGAATAAGTGAGCAGGTTCAACACACCATAGAATGTTACGGTAAACAGGAGTGTATCTGTCATTGCCAAGACGAACTGATGCTGTATTGGTCACCAAGGGAGGCTCTACAACAGGGGTGAATCTCGACTCAACACACCTGTCTGTAATTGTCAAGTGCTGCTTCAGCTCCTGGTTAATTGGTTCAGGTGTGTCTAATCAGGGCTGGAACTGAAATCTGCAGGGAGGTAGCTGTCCAGGAACAGGGTTGGTGACCCCTGACCTACACTATAATAATGAATTAAAACCAGGCGTTTCAGTTTCACTGTACAAGCCTTGTACATTTTGGTCAAAAACTGGTGTTAAAATATTTAACAACCATATAAATGTAGGTTATTGATGCAATTGGCGCCCAGCCCTGAGAGTGCATTAACATATGCCAGAGCAATTTAGGGTTCATTCCACTATGACAACCCCTGATGAAGCAAGAACTAAGCTGAAGAAAGTGAATAAGTATACAGTAACTCAGGGAATAAAAAAAACAACTGAGGCAAGTGGCTAAAAGTCCAAAGTTGGCAACCTTTATAAACGGGCTTACTTGCTTTACTGCTTAGCCTATAAAATATAAAAGAAATCATGCCATCTTGTGGTTGAAAAACAGATTTCTTTTCTTTGGCTATCATTAATGACAGTGTTAATGTTACACCAAAAAAGAAAATATTATATATATAAAAAAAAAAGATTAAAAAACATAATTGTATTAAAATAAACTATAATAAAGTGAAAAACATTGCACTAGAAAAAAAAAAACAACAACTTTGATTTAGGATTATAGAATTTGCTTTAGTTAACTACAACCGTAAATCAGAAAAAAAGTTAGCACATTATGGAAAATGCAATTAAAAACAGTAATGATTTCGAAATTTAATTTGACTTGTATTTCATTGCAGACAATACAACAAACATTATTTAATGTGTTCCTCGTTATTTCGATTTATTTATTTTTTCTATTTTTTCAGTATTCCAATTTTGTTTTTTGCAACACATTTCAACAAGAGATTGGAACAGTAAAATATTTACCACTTTTTAAGTACTTAAGACACCAATTGATGAAGTGTTTTAGGTGTAGTTTTGTCCCATTCTTCCTGCAAACAAGTCTTAAACTAGGCAACAATACAGGGTTTTCGTTGTCGCATTTTGCAGCTCACATTATCTATTGGAGACAAGTCGAGACTGCAGACAGGCCAGTCAAGTACCTGTATCCACTTCCTCCACAACCAGGACTTTGTAATGTCGTTTTGCATTGTCTTGTTTAAATATGCATAGGCAGAGCCCAAACAAAGAAGGCAGCATATTGTGCTCCAAAATCTCTATGTACTTTTCAGCATTAATGGTGTCATCACAGAAGTGCAGGTTACCTTTGCTAAGGGCTCTGACACATCCCCATACTGTGACAGACCCTGACTTTTTGGACTTTTGTAGTAAAAGTCTGGATGATCCTTATCTTCTTTTGTCTACAGCACACAGCGTTCATATATCCCCTCAAAAAATACCTGAAATACTGATTCATCTGACTATAGTACACATTTCCACTGTGTGATAGTCCATCCCAGATACCTCCAAGCCCAGTGAAGTCGACAGCCCGTCTGGACACTGTTAACAGGGCTTCCTTTTGGCACAGTCCAGTTTAAGCTGGCATTTTGTAAATATAACTGTGGTACTTGATTCTTGATGCAGTGCTGCCTGAGGGATCAGAGATCACAGTAGTTCATTTTAGGCTTGTACCTTTGTCCTTTACTCACTGAAATTCCTCAAGATTGCTTGAATCTTTTAATTATGTTATGCACTGTTGAAGGTGAAATATCCAAATATCTTTCTTTGAGGAACATTGTTTTTAATCATTACAATAATTTATTTATACAGTTCATGTATTTGTTGGCAAGCGCTCCTCGACCCATCTTTGCTCCTAAAGGACTAGACCTTTCTTGGATGCTTCCTTTGTACCAAACATAATTACAATCACCTGTTGACATCACCTGTTTCAAATTACATCGTTATTTATCCAATTTACCTGATAACTAGCTCTAAATTGATTCTGTCCCAACTTTTTTGGAATGTGTTGCAGGTCTGAATGACAATAAAGGATGTATATTTTCAAATGCCCTACTGAAAAAAAAACAGCTTAAACCAGCCTAGGCTGGTTGGCTGGTTTTAGCTGGTCGACCAGCCTGGTTTTAGAGGGGCTTTGGCCATTTCCAGCCTGGTCTTAGCTGGTCAGGCTGGGAGATGACCAGATAAAACCATCTTGTCCAGCCTAGCCAGGCTGGGAGCCCAGCCAAATCCAGCTAGTCCAGTTTAAACCATGCTGGTCAAGCTGGTTTTAGCTGGTCATTTTCCAGCCTAGGCTGGTTTAAGCTGGATTTTTCAGCAGGGTGACCAGACAAACCATGAAATATTGTGTTCATATTGTCTGCAATGAAATACAAGTCAAAGTAAATTTGGAAATCACTACTTTCTTTTTTTTATTTGCATTTTCCTTACTGTCACAACTTTTTCTGATTTGGGGTTGTATAACATCACATAAAAAATGACAGTTCACTACTCATAAAACCCATTGTCATTTATTTATAAAAGGCAGAATGAAGACGTTGATCAGTGTGATGCCAAATAACATGCCTCAAATCTCAGAGAAGAAAAGGGCACATGCAGCAAAAAGAAATACAAATAATAAAATTAAATAATTCCTCTACATGATTCTTTTATTCATGCACACCTTTTTAAATCAGAGGGACAAACAGAACCATGGCTATCTGTGGAATCTCAACAATCATAGCAAGGGTATAAACACTCATACAAAAATACATTTGCTCACACTTTATTTTGATGGTCCGTTTGTTGAATTTCAGTTACATTGCATCTACATGCCAACTAACTCTCATTAGAATATAAGTAGACTATTAGGTTGGGATTGGGGTTAGCTTAGGTAAGTTGACATGTACTTGCAAAGTTTCTTATAGTCAGTTAAATGTCTGTTGAATGTCTGTATCAACAGATATTAAGCAGACAGTCTACTAAAACTCAAATAGATCATCAACATAAAGTGTTACCATACATTTTTTAAACCTGCAATCACAGTGAAAGCCCTACAACAAATTAACATCTGTGTGAAGAACTCAGGGCATCATCTGAGCATCTACTCCACTCAAGCCAATTTAACTTCCCTTAGGAACAAAATAAGACCTTAATCTTATACTGTATTTATTTATATTTACACACACTGCTTAAGCCTCTGTAGTCTAATTCACATAGCAATTCAAGAATCAGTGTATAAACCATACAAACTGAGATCCGACACAAATCCAAATACACACCACAAAGGGAGGGGACAATGCAGTGAATTATATGAAAAGTAGTCAAGTCTCTGGATTCACAGTTAAATCTTCACCCATAACCATTTAAACCTGGTCATTTTGGAAACATTCTAAAAAAATAGATAAATAAAAAAAAAAATCACATGACATGACATAGCTACCGGTTCATCTTGGAGAGTTTTTATTAAATAAAATAAAGGTGACTTGATTTGATCCCAGATGCTTTTAGAGACAGTTTATTCAAAACGGAAAATTTGAAATTAAAGGGTTAGTTCACCCAAAAATGAGAATTCTGTTTATAATTTCTCTAGTTGCTCCAATCGCTTGATTGTTTAGAACATGAACTAAGATATTTTAGAAGAAACCTGAGAGCTCTCTTATTCCCAATATACAGCAACGGTCCTGAAATATAAATTATTTTTTTTTTTACTAAAAACATTGCCAAAACATTCAATACAAAGCTCCAGAAACATTTTTGTGCACCAAAAAACTCTAGAAATGACTTAATTTGCTTTTGTCTTTTATTCTATGACAGGTCAGGGTGCGTGTTTATTTAGGGCAGTACAATGTATTGACACACAAGCGTCATAGTGCTCTTAGTAAAAGCACACCATGATGCGACGTGGAATAAAGTTGCTTTGTAGTATTTTGGTCCACAAACGTGTTCTTGGAGCGTCACATAATTACAGTGAACTACTGAAGTCACATAAAATGTTTAGAAAAATGTTTGGGTTCCTTTTCCTAGACTTTGAAAGTATTGTGATCATTGCTGTTTATGGAGGATGAGAGAGCTCCTGGATTTCATCTAAAATATTTTAATTCGCATTTTGAAGATGATCAAAGGTCTAAGGAGATTATTCATTCATTTGGGGGAACTAAAACATTGTCAGCATTTCAAGCATCTTTAGTGGACCAACTGTAATCATACAAAGCTCCAATAATATTTTTGTGCAGCAAAAAGCTCTAGAAATGACTTTATTTGCTTTTGTCTTCTATTCTTTGACAGGTCAGGGTGCATGTTTATTAAGGGCAGTACAATGTATTGACACACAAGCGTCGTAGTGCCCATAGTAAATGCACACCATGATGCGACGTGGAATACAATGTTGATTTTAGTGTATTTTGGTGCACAAACGTGTTCTCAGGAGCATTGTATAATTACAGTAAACTACTGAAGTCACGTGAAATGTTACGAAAAATGTTTAGGCTCCTTTTGCTAAACTTTGAAAGTCTTGTAACCATTGCTGTCTATACTGGAAGAGAGAGCTCCTGGATTTCATCTAAAATATCTTAATTCTCATTTTTACGATGATCGAAGGTCTCAAGAGATTATTAATTATTTTTGGGTGAACTAACTCTAGAATTTTCTCACTTTAAGGCTAAGATGTAGGTGTCTTTAGTAGTCTCAGTAGTTTTTAGGTCTTTGATCGTTCATAAAATGCAAGTTAATGGCTACCAGCACTTTCAGAGTTAAAACTAAATAAAACATACAGGCTAAAGAAAATAAATGCTCCTGATGACACACTGAGGGGTAACACTTTATGTGAATGTATTTACTAACATTAATAAACAATTGATAATGCAATTTTTATGGTATTTATTCATCTTTGTTAACTTTCTTTAACTTAAATAACATTAACTAAAGGTAATGTTATTGGCATAACTAATGTTAACAAGTTTTGGATGTTAATAATGCATTATTTCATTCATTTTCCTTCGGCTTGGTCTCTATTTCAAAGGTCACCACAGAGGAATGAACCGCCAACTATTCCAGCATATGTTTTTAATAATGCATCAATAAATGTTAAATAATACATAAAACAATAAATAAATTAACTACGGACCATTATTCTAAACCGTTACCCACTGAGGTCTTTAGAAATGAATCAAACAGTATGAATATTAACCACTATTTCCAACATTTCTTACCTTCTTGTCACATAATGACACTGTTTACAACAGAGATGGAGGACAAGTGTGCTGTACTGTTCATCAAAATGGTGCTTATTCTGAATGCTGCAACCTTTATAAATAAGTTGGTGACACATTACAATTAGGTTACATTAGCTAATGTATGTATTTATGTGAATTTATTTAACTTTGTTAACACAAGTCAATGAAACAAAGTCCATCTGTGCTAGTTTTTAACTGACAGTGCATTAACTAATGTCAACAAGCACAGCTTTGGATTTATTAGTAAATGTTGAACAATGATAAAAGTATTGTTCATTGTTAGTTCATGTTAGTAAACACATGAATTATCATTAATAATGCAATTTTATTGTGAAGTGTGACTAAAAAGATTAATATACATCATTATGTGACAGGAAGTTCACACTCCTTACTGTGGTGAATGCACTTGAATCTTAAGTCTGATTACTGTTAACTGATTGCTTTGCATAAGACCTCAGCGTATCATCACTAGCCATGAACATTTATTTAGTATTGTAACTCTCAAACTGATTATTCTTTGCATTTTAAGAATAACCAAGGACCATAATTTCAGCTAAAAATCATCATTTAATATTCTACTGAAGAAAAAAAGAAGTCAGCTACATCTTTGATGGCTTTAGGGTGAGTAAATTAACAGCAAATTTAGATTTGGGTGTACTATCCCTTTAAATGTGTAGCGCAATGCATTATCAATGACCTGTACAAACCAAAGGCACACATCTTTTCTATAAAACACATCTCAAACTTGTTTTGAATATTAATACACATTTTTTAAAGTCAGTGATGTTGGATCTGTCATCTCCTCTTGCAATCTGTTTCTTGTATCTTCATTTTTCTACACAAATACGTGGTACCGAAGAAAATAGGAGCGTTATGAACAGAATTGGTGATTTATTATTGTTTGTTGTCTTCCCAGAGTGGAAGTCTTTTCACCAATGCCTTGTGATCGGCTTTCATGCTGGCCAACAAACCGCCCTTGTTCCCTTCTAAACCAGAGTAATCAATCTGCTCTCCTTTCAGAGTCGTCATCTGACCACCGAGAGACTTCAGGATGGCGTCGCCCGCACAGATATCCCACTTTTTGATGTATGTGACGTGGATGTAGATATCGGCCGTCTCTTGCTCCTCATCAGTAGGGTTTAGAAGAGCCAGTGCCTTATATCCTGGGTGGAGAAAGAAAGACAATTTAGAGTGTAATGCCATATAAGCTTTAATGGCCATTTCATAGCATACACAGATCAAATGTACAAATGTTTTTTTTATATACAGTGCATCTGGAAAGTATTCATAGCCCTTCACTTTTTCCACATTTTTTATGTTACAGCCTTATTCCAAAATGGATTAAATTAATTTATTTCCTCAAAATTCTACACGCAATACCCCATAATGAGATTTTTTTGAAATTGTTGCAAATTTATTGAAAATAAAAAACCTGAAAAATCACATGTACATGAGTATTCACAGCCTTTGCCATGAAGCTCTAAATTGAGCTCAGACATAAATTGAAAAGGCATACACCTGTCTATATAAGGTCCCAGGGTTGACAGTGCATGTCAAAGCACAAACCAAGCATGAAGACAAAGGAATTGTCTGTAGACCTCAAAAACAGGATTGTCTTGAGGTACAAGGATGGGGAAGGTTACAGAAAAATTTCTGCTGCTCTGAAAGTTCCAATGAGCACAGTGGCCTCCATCATCCATAAGTGGAAGATGTTTGGAACCACCAGGACTCTTCCTAGAGCTGGCCGGCCATTTAAGCTGAGTGATCGGGGGAGAAGGGCCTTAGTCAGGGAGGTGAACAATAACCCGATGGTCACTCGTCTGAGCTCCAGCGTTCTTCTGTGGAGAGAGGAGAACCTTACAGAAGGACAACCATCTGTGCAGCAATCCACCAATCATGCCTGTATGGTAGAGCGGCCAGACGGAAGCCACTCTCTGCCTGGATTTGCCAAAAGGCATCTGAAGGACTCTCAGACCATAAGAAACTAAATTCTCTGGTCTGATGAGACTATGAATGCAGCAATGTACAGAGACATCCTGAATGAAAACCTGCTTCAGAGTGCTCTTGACCTCAGACTGGTCCAATGGATCATCTTTCAGCAGGACAATGACCCAAAGCACACCGGCAAAATATCAATGGAGTGGCTTCACAGCAACTCTGTGAATGTCCTTGAGTGGCCCAGCCAGAGCCCAGACCTAAATCCTATTGAACATCTCTGGAGAGATCTGAAAATAGCTGTACACCGTCGCTTCCCGTCCAACCTGATAAGAGCTTGAGAGGTACTGCAAGGAGGAATGGGCAAAATATCCCAGACAGGTGTGCCAAGCTTGTAGCATCGTATTCAAAAAGATTTTAGACTGTAATTTTTGCCAAAGGTGCATCATCAAAGTATTGAGCAAAGGCTGTGAATACGCATGTACATGTGATTTTTCAGGTTTTTCTATTTTTAAAAAATTTGCAACAATAACAAAAAATGTGTCAAAACAAACAGTTCTTAGTTGTACACATACATTTTTGTTCAACATAACTCTTTAAAAACTACATGTTTTCACAACAGACAACAGTTAGAATATTAGTTATGAGTAGTTTTGCTAAAGGTTTTATTGACGTGCCGATGGTGTTTTGGATCGATTGGGTAGCTTTACATAAACAAAGAAAAATTAAGACCCGTTTAAAATGATTTATTTAAGACCTACAAGACAATATTTCTGTGAATTGAAAGCTTTTTAAGGCCTAAAATTGTGTTTTTGAAATTTAAGACTTTTTAAGACCCTTTGGATACCCCGTAATATGATGAAATATTACCCGAACAAATGAAATCACTGTTTATAAAAATATTATATTTTATTAATACACCTTAAAAAATAATTTATTCCTGTGATTCAAACATTTTTAGCTTCACTGCATCCAGGTTAATTAATTGCTAAGGAAAATGCCATTTTATTGTCAACTGTTTAAAAAAAAAGTGCTTACTATTTTTGTGAAACTGACACACATTTAATATCCTTTTATGAATAGAAATGTTAAAAAGAACACCAAATATTTGAAATATTTACCAAATTTGACCCCATTATAGGGTATTTAATCTTACTTTTGATTAAATAATTAAAATCTTACTGACCCCTGCATACATAAATAGTAATGTACATATTATACAAATGAAACATTCATTTCAAACAGATCTTCAGAATGCAGTACCTGCGCCCCCTGCTGGTATGATTTCTGTATTGTTTCCGAACGCCGTCTGAACGAAGCTCTTCACCTTGCCTGCGTGAGAGCGAGAGACGATCACCTTCGGAGAGTTTGTGTTGTAGGAATCACGAGTAGCCACATTGGATCCCTCTCCAACAAAACCCCAAACTGAGGATCAGAGCAGAGGTTTGAGCATCAAAGCATGAATCTATTACAGACAAAAGATCAATGGAGGCTTCCTGATCATTACAGCTTTAATGAATATGAATAAAGTAAATCAGTGACCATCCATTTCATAGCAGTGCTAGTATTTTTCTCATTCATTTATATCTTTTTGTTAGAGTGTGGTGAAACTGATTCTGAATATGTGTTGTGGTTTTATGGTACTACACTGCAAAAAAAAAGCTTTTCTTTGGTCTTGTTTCTAAACCAAATATCTACAATTAATTCATTCAAGAAGCATTTTTAGACAAGCAAAACATATTGTCTTGTTTTAAGAAATAATGTGTCAAATTTAAGCGAATTTTCCCTTAAAACAAGCTAAATAATCTTATGTGAAAAGGAAAAACATTATCATTATTTTGCTCACCCCGTTGGCAGATTATTTTGCTTGTTTTATTTCTTAAAACAAGACAGTATTTTTGCTTGTCTAGGAGTGCTTCTTGATGTAAGAATTTTTTTATATTTGGACTAGAAACAAAACAAAAACTCAGCATTTTTTGCAGTGTATGCTGAATTATAGGTATTGTAATGTAATGTTTTCTGCAGGTTATTAAGTTATTAACTTAAAGTGTTCTAGAAATGAATTTAATCTGAAGCACAAGCAGTTTCTCTCAGCATGTTACTTGCTAAACTAATTATTTTACAACACTGGGAGTCTAAAACAGTACCAACAGGATCAGGAATTTAAGAAAGATTTTACATTTAGAAATAATAAGTTTTATTAAGGAAAGCAAAGATTCATTCATTAAATTGTTTGCTAAGTCTACAGAAAGTGTTGCCGCATCACAGTTTCTGTAATATTTGTTTTTATTATTATATATTTTTTCTTTTCTTCTTCTTATTTTTTTATATATTTTTTATTTTTAGACATCATGGCTTGTGTTTGTTGTTTTTACTGTCCCATGTATGCTGGTATGTAACCACCAAAACAAATGTTTAAAATGTGACCAAACATGTAAAATTGCTTTTGATTTTAAGTTTGCTGGAAGCTTTTTCTTGGAAAAAGAAGACAGTACTGGTGTATGTCAATAGATAAAGGCAATGACCTCTTGCCTTGCCTTAGAAAAAATATTTGGAAAATATTCTATGACTTCTTGGAGAATCTAGATGGTGACTCTTCTTGAACTGATGGACATTGCAAGTATATAGATAAGACAAATATGTTATATCTTTCAAAGTGCATTAAGTTATTTTGAATCTATATTATTCTTGCTGTATTTTTTGTATATTTTTTATTTTATTTAATTTTTTGCTAAACTAAAAAATTAAACCTTTTTTCAAAATTTGTATGACAATGTTTGAAAAAAAAATTGCTTACTTTTTTTACTGTACAAAGGAAATATAAAATAAAAACTATAATAAAAATAAATGTAATCATTGTAAATAGATTTAACAACAGCATATACAACGGAATAATCTTGGAACTCAACAGATTTGACTTTAACCCTTTAACAACCCCACCAAGAAATAAAATGTTTGGATTGCAATTCTTATCTCCTAATGTCGCTAGTTAACACACTCAATGCATTTTTTTCAACACATCCTATAATTTCTAAAATAACCTCTACCAAATGGTTGATATGTTGGTTTATGGTAAAAGTACCGTATTAATATTAGTATTAAAACATATACTATGAAAAATCTGAAAATAAGAAGTGACAAAAGCAATTTATTATAAAAAATATATATAACAAAATAAATAATGTATAATAAAACATATATATATATATATATATATATATAATATATATATATATAAACAAATCTTTATTTTTTGAAGTATGCCATAAAATATTTCAGATTCTCATTAAACATCCTTTCTTGTTTTATTTACAATAAAACCAAAAACAAGTGTAGAAGTGCAACAGAGTTGTTTGTTTTATTTAATTTTTTTTGTAAACCAACAATGCTGTGTGTGTGTAAGTCATTATTTTAAATGACTTAAACAGTCATTATTTAAAACAGTAAAAACATGGTCAACCGTTTGGAAGATGAGCAGTCAAAGGGTTAAAGGTTTATCAGTTATTAATAATACTAAATAGTTTCCTTATAATGAAAATTTATAGAATTTTTAATTCCAGAACCAGACTGTTGCAACAGCGAAAAGTTTCAGATGTTAATATAATGTTATTGCTTTTACATTTCCCTGCTAACCATTACACACCGTGTGATGCTTTTTTATAATAACTATTTGTCTTTATTTTGATAAAAACAAATATTATTTTAAGGGATTGTTTACCCAAGAATGAAAACTTACTCCCCATTTACTCACTCAGTAGTTCTAAACATTTATAAAAAAATATATTCTTCTGTTGAACAAAACAAGACATTCTGAGGAATGTTGGGAAATAATCTGCCATTGACATCCATAGTAAGAACAACAAATATAGTAAAAATACTGGAAGTCAATGCAACATTCCTCAGTGCATCTTTCTGAAGACAGCTTTTTAACTAGTGGAATATGTGTAAATGGTGACAGGCCTTTCATTTTTGGGTGAACTATCCCCTTTAATATCTTTACTAAATAAGCAATATATTTTCAGAGAATTACACACTGTGTTTTTAAAAATGCACCAGTTAATGCTGAGATTAACATTAACTACCATTAATACATGCTGTAGAATTTTTTTACATTGTTAGATAATGTTAATGTTCCCAAATGAAACAATCTTACCAAGAATCACAATTTTAAT
Organism: Danio tinwini; assembly: GCA_903798205.1. Classification (NCBI taxonomy): domain Eukaryota; kingdom Metazoa; phylum Chordata; class Actinopteri; order Cypriniformes; family Danionidae; genus Danio; species Danio tinwini. Next base: position 1,989,544 of record CAIGQZ010001464.1, on the reverse strand, counting down.
GTTACCTTTAATCCATTAAAAATGAAAACTACAAACAGAACTTCAAAATATTCCCTGAATAGCTCTTGGATTAAGGAGCTGTTAGTTTGGATTTGTCTGTGGAGCTCAAATAGACACACCTGTGTGCCCAGTGAAGGGTTTATGGATCACACCTATAACAGGTTCCCCGTCCACAGCCACACACACCATGGTTGTGACATACTTCCGGAGATTTTCTGTTGAAAGCACAAATAGGATTTACATCCTGGTACAGCACCTGTGCACTACAGAAACATAGCACCATTCCACCTAGTACAACAACAGTCCCACACAGACAATAGGCAAATAGTGAGGTGATTCAATATGCCACATTTCCTCTTGATCCTCCCTGCAGTTGATTTACAACTGAAATAAAGACTTGCCACAAACCTGTGTATTCCTGAGTGGCGTCCAGTGGATCAATCCAGACTGTGATCTTTTCTGCAGGAATCTCCTTCCCGCCTGAGACTTTGGCCAGAATATCTTCAGGGATGATTCGTGTCCACACTGTGGCCTCCCCTTCAGCGTTCCCACGCTCTTCTGAGTTTACCTGTGGAAGTGAACAAAACATCTTGAAGAACAATCAAAGTAAAACAGGACTACACACCGTTAAGGTTTCATTTTTCATGTTCATGCTTTGCACCACAATTATTGATTCATTTTTATTTGTTTACTCATATCAAATTATTCATACGATTTCCACAAGGAAAACGAAGATGAAGTCAATTTCCCAAATAAAGAAAAAAGCAAAGCATAAAAGACTAAAAAACAAAAGACAGAAACCGAAGGGTTGACCAGCAAACGTTACACGTCTCATGTAATGCAAATGAATATGCGCCTTTGTATGCTCATGGGCGTGCTTGTCTGAAAAGGCGGTGTTAAGGCGCAATGTTGGTGCGTTGCTATTTTGAGGTAACTGAAATAGACTGTGCTGGGGTGTGAACCTACACTGGTCTCACGGTTCGGTTCAGTTATGATGCCATCGATTCGGTTCAATTCGATATCTTGGTGCATCACGGTGCATTGACGATGCTTTCCATACATAATTAGCTTTTTTCTTCACAACACAACAAAAAACTGTATTAAAATCTATAAATATATTAATATTTCTATATTATTTGTAATCAGGGCTTGACATTAACTTTTTTGATCACCAGCCAGTGTGGCTAGTAGTTTTGCAACATTACTAGCCACTCACTATTTTCACTAGCCACAATTTTGTAGTTGGGAAAATATTTTTTATATGCATTATTTTTTACTATGTCATGCTAAAATGACTTAATTTAGACTTTGTGTTATGTCCACATTCCTCCTCATTCATTTCACTTTTTTGTGAGTATGACCCTGCTCAATGTGCATGAGCAAATGGGCTGTGGTTTCACAGTCGCATTGCAATTCATTTTTATTTCACAGGACTTTTCAGAGCTCAACACTGAGGATTTACCAAATTTATCTCTGACCACACCAAAAACAAATAAATAATTATTCTTAGCCACAAATGTTAAACAATATGTCAAAACATGCAAAATAAAACTGTATACGTGCTCTTTTTATTCAACAAAACCTTTCTTCAAAAACACAATTACATGTAAAAAATAATGATTGCTATGTATCTAAAACTATGCCCAGTAGCCTAGTCTGTCCAGGCTAAAGGTCTCTCAGATCACTAGTTAACTACACATGGGGGGAGTTAATCTCCTATTAAAGCAATGCTATTGTAACAATGATGATTAAACAATATTAACAAAAATAACAGCAAGCAAAAGAAACAGGTGAAAAACAACGTGAGATAATGAAGGATGATCACGTGCACACGGGTAATGTTAGGCCCATAATCTGTTCTGTTAAAAGAATAGTTAAAACCGGCAACCGCTGCTGCTAACAAAAAGACATATTTTAGAAATACCCAGAGCTTTTGGAAGCAGCAGGCCTGTGTGTGCACGAGCATCATTTTTGTCCAGTCTACTTGAAAGAGAACTGATCGCATCAGTTGCGTTTCCTCTAGGCACGGTTGTTTCGCGCCAGGAGCGCGCATGCCTTTTAAAACAGCCGTGCGCATCACATGACCTGTGCGCGCGAGTGATCATCCTCTCATTCGGTATTCATCTGCTTTCCTTTGCTCACATGAACGCTATTTTTGTCGGTCATGCTGCTTCTCGATTCTAAGATGACAGTTGCACACATATTGGGCCATCTCTATTGTCGAACCCAGCCTTTAAGATAACTATAAGTTAAAAATGATCCTTAACCAGCCAAAGTGGCAAGTGAGAGTGTCTGTCTAACCCACCACGGCTGAAATCTACCCGCATTTGACTCGTTCTTTATCCTTGCACTGCAGACGGTCTGTTTAACTGTTTTCTCGCTAGTGTATTCAGCTTTTCCACTTACAAAGTCCACCATGTAAATAAATATGCCATGGAGCTTCGCAACTGACTCTTAAAGGAGATGAGACTCTGATTGGTTTAATGCACGTTATGCCCAAAACATCCATAATTTATTAAGAATAAGGACAACTCTTTTAGACCATGCATTTGTTAAGAGTTTATATATTTTGGCCACATGTGAAGCACCGTTCCTTTTTTTTTTACATTTTAAAATATATACTCAATATAACTCAAAATAAGTACTCATTCATATGCGATAATTTTTCACATTTCATTTAGAACTTAGACCATAATAGGAAATGATAAACTTCATTTTGTCCATTCATTCAACAGGGTGGGCCATTTATATAGATACACCTTAATAAAATGGGAATGGTTGGTGATATTAACATCCTGTTTGTGGCACATTAGTATATGTGAGGGGGCAAACTTTTGAAGATGGGTGGTGACCATGGTGGCCATTTTGAAGTCGGCCATCTTGTATCCAATTTTTGTTTTTTCAATAGGAAGAGGGTCATGTGACATCAAACTTATTGGGAATTTCACAAGAAAAACAATGGTGTGCTTGGTTTTAACGTAACTTTATTCTTTCATGAGTTATTTACAAGTTTCTAAACACTTATAAAATGTGTTCAATATGCTGCCCATTGTGTTGGATTGTCAATGCAACCCTCTTCTCCCACTCTTCACACACTGATAGCAACACCGCAGGACAAATGCCAGCACAGGCTTTCAATATCCGTAGTTTCAGGTGCTGCACATCTTGTATCTTCACACCATAGACAATTGCCTTCAGATGAACCCAAAGATAAAAGTCTAAGGGGGTCAGATCGGGAGACCTTGGGGGCCATTCAACTGGCCCAACGACCAATCCACTTTTCAGGAAACTGTATTCAGGAAACCATTCCCATTTTATAAGGTTTATACATAAAAATGGCCCACCCTGTATATTGTCATTTTCCACAGCCCTACTGTATGCCAAGATATCTCTGTTTTCAGGATATGCAGACCAGGTCATGGGATCATGTTAAAATGACAGTTATTATTTATCTATTTTTACGAATTTATTCACACATTTGCATTACTGAAAGCAGGAAAGAGACAGGCTGCACTGGTAAGCAGTATCTTCATAAAATCATGACGGTCTCTACAGGTGAAGGCATTATCTACACACAATATAAATTCCCAATTAGACAAATACTACAAATTATAAAATACTATTTATGAAAATAATTAAATCAGACAAATCCAAATGTCCAAAGCAAGCGAGCTGCTTTCCAGACCAGTTCAGCTCGATGACGTCTAATGTCTCCGACACCGCCTGTAGTGCCATTTAGCAAATTAATAGCAACCGTCTTTATGAAGAAGCATAGCCGTAAGTAAATAGCACTATTCCGCCTAGCCTGCATTACAGAGCTGAGGTTTATATTCACATCATATTGGTTCATTTTTGAACAATGACAACCTGTGAAGCGGCCACTATATTGTTTACCATGCTACTTTGAATATTCGGTCTGAAATAGCATGCAAGTATGGTTTAATAATATGTGTAATTCCTGCACCCCACCGGCCAATCCCTATGCATACAGTAGTCGCTTTAGGACAAAGCGTGAGAGAGTGAGACCAGCGATCCTTGCATTCATGAAATATTGCACATTATGACAAGTTTTGGTTGCTACACAACTGAAAAGTGTTAGATATAATAGTTTTCCATTTGGAATTGTAGTATTATAAATAACTATCATCTTTAATATGCGCGTTTGTGATTTCAGGAGGTGTGGCTTTGGACGGCATTTAGGCAGATCACCTACTGCACCTTTAATTAAAGAATTAAATAACTATTACTGCTTAGAAAAAGGTTTTTGTCTCTCATTTTTATGTTTTGTGCGAGTAGCCATATAATAAGCAGGATAAAGTGTGTGCAAAGATGGTTGTTTTCACAGAATAAAGTTATTTAGTTTTATACAACAGTCTTTCTCTTTGCCTCGGGCGGCTGATAAGCCTATCAGGATTATTCTGTGATAACAAGCTACTGGATGTAAATTAATCCTAATATAACGTACTTTGGAATGTTACGACTGACCAATCCGATTAAAGTATTCCAGACAGCCATGTAATAATAGTTATCAGTGTATTACTAATTTTTATGAATTTTGGTAATTCATTTTTTGCACACAAAAATTACTAAAAATTCTGTCATCATTACTCATTGTGTTCTTCTGTTGAAGACACTATGGAGAAAGCTGTGACCATTGACTTCCATAATATTAGTTTTTCCTTCTAATGAAGTCAATGGTTACAGGGTTTTAGCTTTCTTCGAAATATCTTCTTTTGTGTTCAACTCACTTGATGGTGAGTAAATAGTGAGAAAATGCTAACTATTTTGGCAAAACATCCCTTTAAGTAGCTTATTTTTACTCATAACTTACATAGAATAGTACTTTTGTACTCTTTGGATTCATATTTTACTAAGATTTTCTGAACTTTCAAAGTTTACAATGCTGTTTTTGTCTCACACACAGAGTAAGTACCTGTATATTAGGGAAGGTGTTCTTGATCAGGTAGTACATCTTGCGGTGGGAGTTGAGATCCCCTAGGGTGAGCTTCTCAACGGCCCCTTCTTTAGTTTTGCCCTTTGACTTCTCCTCCAGTGTGTTGTCCTCCCGGATCCTCTTCACCTCCCGTCCGCCCTGCACCGCAGCGTCTATGGACAGCGCCAGTAGCTCTCTCAGATCCACGGTCCTCTTCTGTCGGAAAGAGGCGAGTCTGCTGGACAAAACCCCTGCGTACAGGTGATAGATCACACCGACCCCGAGTAAGCAGAACACGGCTATGCCGAGCGGCGACAGCCGGATGCCCATAGGAGCCATCGCAAAAACAGACGTGCGAGCAAAGCCAGGGGAATGCAAGAACAGGACAGCAGCTTTACCAGTTGTTTTCCTCTTTACTGCGCATAATTTAAACGCAGCTATAACATAAACGACAAAAATAGCTTACAACCTAATCAAAAGTCACTTGTTTCCTTCACCGGCGAAGTCCAGGTAAGGTCGAGCGAACGCTTCCCTCATTGGTTTACAGTGTATTCCGCTGTCTAAGCATTAATGTCTGGTTTCCTACTATGACGGATCCATTACTGTGACAGCGACTGATACATTGACAGCATTCCACGTCCACTGCTGTGCCAGGCAGGGCCGAACTGACTGACACTGCGTTTTTCTTCCAGGTCAGGAAGACAGAAACGGTAGATTCAGCACGAGAGAGCGCCCTCTACCAGCAACACAAGCTTCTGCTAATACAAGGCAATCAAAAATAAAATGCATTAGTAAAAAAAAAACAACTTTAGGTGTGTTTATTAAAATACTGCTTGGAGAATAAGAAAATCATTGGTAAGCCTTATAGAATAAAACATTAAAAAGCAATTAGATTAAAACACATGCAAAACAATTGTGGACAACATGTGGAAGACGACTAACTTTGCTGAAGAAAGTATTATAATTTTTTTTCTTTCATTATATTTTTTATAATCATATTAGTCTTTTTTCTTACTTGTGTGTGTATATGTATCAAATTTCTGATGGTATTTATGTATGTATTATACAATCCCTTTACCATTTTATTTATTGTTTATGTAGAGTGCAATGCTTTGGCAATACTTGACAATCATGCCAATAAATCTCCCAAAAACCCCAAATTTGGGAAACACTGATATAACATCATGTTTAACACACTTGTGCTTTCGAAAACAAAGAATGGAGCTCTCTCTCCACACCTCTCCATCTCTCTCTCTCTCTCTCTCTCTCTCTCTCTCTCTCTCTCTATATATATATATATATATATATATATATATATAGACACACAATCATGCCACATGTCTACATGCCTAAATGCATTGAGTTGCTGCCATATGGTTGGCTGATTAGAAATATGCGTATTAAATAATAAAGTGGCCGGTGAGTGAATTTAATACAAATGCACTGCAATTTTTATGCAATATGAACTAGGATTTATATACCTCTTTTCAAATTAATTATTGGGTCTGAAGAGTAAATATTCACAATAATTTAGTGGAAAATGCAATGAATTTTATGCATTTTACACTTGAATTCTTTGGTGATCCCACATCTTTTAATACAGTATGTTCCTGCATAAACATTTTTAATGAAATATGAGTGCACATTCCATGTATTCACAAAAATTGAATATTACGAACATCTTTACATCGCAATGCACTGATCCATGATACATACAGTTACAAAACAGTTACAAAAACAGCATAACAATGACAAAAAACAATAACTTAAAAAATAACTAGATACATTTGTTTGTGCATAATCAGACTGTTATTGAAAGTGCAACTGATATATTGTTAATTTGACCCTTTTATGAACTGAAAATCATAAAACACCAACTATACATTGTGAATAAAATGTATTTTTATTATTTAGTTTGACACTTAAAGGATGTGTGGAAAAAGAGGCTCTCTAGCGACGAAGCCAGATCCAGGAATTAACTAACCAGAATGCAACAGTGAGGGAGTACATGACCATTTCACGCTTGGCTCGCTCTTTATTCTCATGCTCCAGTAGCTGCAGTCTTCGATTCAGCTTGATAATCTGTTCAATAGATCGAAACACATGAGAAATCAGGCATGAGAGCAGCTAAGGACAAAAAAAAAGAAAATGTTTTGTGTTATTTAAATAATAATAATATTATCAACAATAATAATAATATTACTAATTATTATATTTATTATTATTATTATCATCATCGTCATTATTATTGAAATGACAACAGGAAAATGTTTTCAATTATTTAAATAACAATAATAATAATAATAATATTAATAATAATAATAATAATAAATAACTGTATAATTGAATACACTCATTTTATTATTATTATTATTATTATAGTGTTTTATTATTATTGTTATATTGTTTTTATTATTATTATTTTCATTATTATTATTCAATAAATTTGCCTTACATTTGAAACACATTGGTATCGAATTATGAAAGTAGTTTTTAAATTTTTTGACATCAGATTTAGAAACGATTCTCAATCTAAGTTTTGGAAACTGTGTTTTCAAATGCACACAATAAGTAACCCAAACTGACAGAGCTTGCAAATATAGAGTTTGTGTGTATCAGAATTTATTGCAAATCTGGGGGCTGTTCCATAAACCAAGCTTAGAGAAAAAGCCAGGCTTATTTTAACTCTCAGGCTAAGTAATGTTAACATTTAACTGCCGTAATTTGATGGCATTTTCTTAACCCCTTAATAAAGATTAAAACTTTATAGTCATATATATATATATACACACCAAACATCTTTAAATATAGAACGATAATACATTTAAATTTAAACAAGTTATTCCAAACAAAACACTACAACTATTCAACTACATTTTAATATATTTTTTATGTTTCTGTTGATTTTATTTCCTGTTTATTAAATTTTATTTAATATTTTCCCTCAACATATTAATTTGGGTGTACTAATTTTTGTACTGATCTTCAGTTTATTTTTTGTTAGATTATTTCCAAATTTTGCTTTTGTACTGAATAATCTAATGTACAGTATATGCACAACGATATTATTGCAAAGTTCCTGTAGAAAACATTAATTTAAAAGAGAAATCTATGAGGGGTGTACTTAGCTATACATGTATGAATTACAAAAATGTAATAAAGAAAATATTACTAAAAAAGCACTGATATAAAGAAGCAGGCTACATTTATTAAAGAATGACTTTAAAGCATCAAACCCTGAGTGGAATAATCGAGAGATGGATCCGGGTTGAGCAGTAGCCTCACAGGTTGCAGGAAACATTCAAACTCTTTCTTGCAAGCAACAATTGCCAGTAAGCATGTATTCTCTCTTTCTGTCTCTCTGTCTCTCTCTCTCTCTCTTTCTCTCTCTCTCGTACACGCGCAAGCATAATTTCAACATTGTGACAGCATTGTGACAAATATTTCATTTAACGATAACAGGCCTAAATAATGGCCTATGATTTAAAATGTATTGTTACATATGTAGCCTATTGAAACGATCTGCAATTTCCTGTCAGCCTTCTCTCTTGCTTTGTTTTTGATTATAATTTTTACATTATTATATGTTTGAACTCTAAAAACAAACCCTGCTCACTCGCTGTGAACATAGCTGTGTCTCATTTCAGAGATCTTTCAGTTCTTGTAGTTGCCATGGTAGCACATAACATAATCGATGCAACTATGCTAGAACTTTAAGGTTTTACGAGCAGTTATCTAGATTATTTTAACTAAATTCAGATTAGTTAGATCAAATGATATTCAACTTGCTGTTATGGAACCAATTTAAGCGTGGACGTTTAGTTTGGCTCATTGAAGTCAGGTTTTTGACTTTAACCCCACTTTTCTAAACAACGCTTATGAAACAGCCCCCTGGATGCTCATATAGACACTGAAAACAAAAGCAAACAAAGCAAAAAAAGAGTCAGCTGGTGATTTTGTCTAGGCTAGCTTCTCCAGTGCTGTCAGAATCAATCAATCAATCCATCCATCAAACTAACGTATTTTAAATGTATTAGAAATTGCAGAAATTGTATTCCTCTTATTTATGCAAATCATGTGGGTCATTCTTTTCAGACTTTCAAGTCATAAGTCTGCACAGATTACATAATAAGTAATATATACAGTATAGTCTTATATAACAAGAATATACAGGTATGGTAAAATTGCATTTCTAAATGTATTAACATTTTCGAACAATGAATGAACAGTTAAAGGCAGAGCAGTGAAAATTACCTGTCGTCGCAGTGAGGCAGCGTCTGTTAAACCAGCATCATCAAGAGTGTTCTCCACACTTGCATCAAAAGTCACAAGAGATGCTCGACTACAAGGAAAAGGACATTTACATTGTTTTTTTATTTTATTTCTTAGTCAAAACTAACAAATGCTAAACTTAAAGGTGCTATATGTTTTTCACTTAAAATAAAATATTAGCATAAAAATGCCATATGTTTGCAGATATTTAAGAAACATGCTACGTGAACATACTTGTTTATCTGAAAAACAATGCTAAAGTCAGATATTCTGTTTTGAAAATGTGCGTTACACGCCAAAACGTCTATCTTTGTTTTGGTCATTTAACCCACCCAATGCCAGTTTAGCCAATTTTATTTCAGCACCCTGGGTTGCCTTGGTGGAAAATCGTGCATTTCATTCATTCAGTCAGGAAGGCTCTTAAAGTGTGCGTCCTTGACCGAAATGCAACCTCCGGTGGAGAGTATCAGCCTCAAAAATGAGAAAGATTTCCACATGATGTGCTAATTAATTAGCAAGTAATATAAACATTACAAATGTAAAACATTAGGTGAGCAGGTTACATTCTAACCCCGTGTCCTAACAACACGCTAATCGACGAGAGTTGCAGTGATAAGGCTGTTTGCACCAGACAAAACTGAACAGAAATTTCAGAAGCACAGAATAATGCACTCACTGCACTTCAACGAAATGGTAAGGTTTAAAATCTAATTAATACATATTAAACCTCTTTAACATTATTAAATGTACATGCTGAATGACTGATATGTGTTGGCTTGCACTGAAGTTCCATCTCAAATGGTTTATTATTTTCAAGATCTGAGGTAAACTATCTGCTGCTGCTTTCGTCGCTCTATATTTATTTCTACAATATTTTTTTTAGGTATTGGTTAAAACAAAAACTCCTTTATATATGAAATATATTCCTTCTATGACGTGCCAAATGCTTTTATTATAAACATGGTTGAAATCAGCCTTAAATCAGACAGTCGGGCACACTGCTGTTGGTATCAACAATCTGGCAACCTGAGCTTGCGTTTGTTTTGAACCAGGTGTGCAATACCTAGTTCAACCACTGGTTGTCAAAACCTAGTTTAATAACTTAATTATATTACAGTTTATATTTTACAATTTCACTGGTGCTTACAAAAACATAATTACCATAGCCAATGTAGTGGCTTGATATATTTTTGCCAATCAGTGTCAGACTTTGGTTTGAAGCAAAGTAGTACATGAAAATCAGATGAAAAAACAAAGTATCTGTCTGTAAACTTAACAACTTTATGAGAGATAAAACTATATTCCTATGATAAATTGTGAATGAAAAATTTAAGTAAAAACAAAAAAAAAGAGAAAGAAAGAAATGTAAACTATTCAATGTTGCTGGTTGCATTGATATAAATTGTTATTTAGTTTTAATTACAATTTTTATTGGCAATTATGTACACTTACAGACATATTGATATATTGATAGAGGTGGGCCATTATCAGCGTTAACGTGTTGCATTAACTCGAGACTCATATCGGGCGATAAAAAAAATATATTGCCGTTTATCTATTTTCAAAGTGGGGTTGAGAGCTGGGTCTATTCTACGCAAGCTATGATGACTTTCACCTTAATATTTTAGTGCGGATGTATAGCTGGCCGAACTGCACTGTAGGGGGCGAGAACGAGTCTTCGAACCTGTGTGTATTCCTACTGTGAAATTACCACATCAAACGTGACGTGTTAACATCAGTGAATCTGATTAATGTTAGTTCCACATCTAACTATCAGGCACCTGTAGAGTTTATGCGTTCAAGTAAAACATATACAAATAAAATGGAGCGGGTGCTTTTGTAAGAGTTTCCTGTAATTTTGGGTGATTTTACCTGCAATTGTTTAACTTTAATTGTTCGGCAGTTTCACCTTCACTCATGAACATTTCATTCATGCCCCCATAACAAACTGGGGTATTAGATGCAAATAAGGAGTAAGGACTGGTGAGAGTGTTATGGAATTTAATAACACACGCCAAATGGAAAGAAAAAACTTCCGCATTTTGTGTGTGTGTCTGTGTGTGTGCATGTGGTTCTTTACTGACAGCCACGTCTGTGGATCTTGTCATAAAATATGGTGAAAAGTCCTACATGATGGGAATAGTTTGATTGCGATGTTTACTTCAATAATGCCACTAATATATGCATACTCCACGTCTTAATTCCATTTCTGTTTAGTTCAGTTATGACTAGTCGGATTAGGTAATCAAAAATTGCTGTTTCGAGCTTACGTAGGCCTACAGTTCAAAATTCAGTAAACACAAGTACATCTTATTGAACATAATTTATTTTCATCACAAATTATCACAGTAGAACAGTTTCTCAAGCAGTTTGTGATGCATTTTGGAAACAGGAGATGAACCCCTGGTCTAATGCCGCACCTGGCTTGACAAACCCATTCTCAAAGACTTCCTTTTAGTCATTATTTGGGTAGCACACATATCCTGAATGCCTTCGGCAGAATTCAAATGAGCCATTTTAATCTAGATTAATTCCAAGATTACAA
>CAIGQZ010001464.1:1958101-1977394 GCA_903798205.1 Danio tinwini | reverse complement strand
ATATATATATATATATTAGATATATATATATATTAGGGCTGCACTATATTTGAAAAATCAGATATTGCAATAGTTTGTTCTTCTGTGATATATATTGCGATATAAATATAATTTCACCAGATGAATCAAATAGCTCTATTTGGAAAGTTTTCACTCATTTAGATAGATAGGGATGATAGTTTTTTTTTTTTTATGCAGTGCGTTTGCACAAATTATTCTAAAGTACAAGCATATATAAATACAACAGAGCAAAAACAAAAGTGGATGAATAGATAGATAGGCAGGCAGACATTAAACATGAATGTTTTAAAATTAAGTTGAACTTATGCACACAGATGGGTTCCACAAAAGCATATATAATCAAATAACAACATCAGAGCTAGATTTATTGCTTAGTATTGAAAATATCTTTGTCTATGGAGAAAGTCAATGAAGTTAAACCTACACTGTAGCGCATTATTATCAGAATTGGACTTTCATTTTGACAGCGCTGAGCCAGAAGTGCACTTCATTGGTTTATTGCCTAATAAATCATACAGTACTACAAAGTAATCATACAGAATAGCACCAATTGTTAAGCAAATAAAGCAAATGCTACATACTGTAAGAATGCACAGCAGTATTTGACTTTCCATTACAAGTAGTTGAGGGAAATGGTTCAAACTAAACACTGCTTACTGCCAAATGCCTCCCTGCTCTCTAAGATACTGGCATCAGGCGATCACTAATTCATTGACATTTATACTCTACATATGCATAATTAACACTACTGCATGCTTTGGGAAGAGCTCACCCGCGCTGACTGTCGTCCAGCACTTCCAGGACCTGCTGGTAAGCCCTGCGAGTCGTGCTCTTGATGTAGTTGAGGACACCGCTGGCACTGTTTAGATTCTCACTGTCCTCAGGGCTGATAAGAGGAGGACAAACACGGACTGGTGCACGAGATGGGGATGGGCTTGCGCTAAAAGAAATAGAAATTATTGTGATAAAAATCATACGCACATTTATTGCTATTATTTATTAACATAGGTGTGGCTAGACTCACCTGATAAAAATAAAAGAAGAAAAACCTTTATATACATAATCGTACATAATAGCCTCTAATGCGTCTATATATCATTTATATAAAAAATTTCAACCAGCTATTTCAACAAAATTATATAAACTGGAAGTCACTAAGCAGTCAGCAGTGTGTGAAGCCTAATTTGAAAATATTATTAACATTATTTAAAATTCTGATCATGAAATAATAGTTTGTGGAAGATAAAACAAATGTGTCAATCCGTTGTTTGCATATGATCATCATTGCTCCGATGCAAAATTTAGGACGGGAAGTGATTTTTCTATATTGGATTCTCTAGCAAAACTTCTAAATGTTTATGTTTTATGTCATTTATGATTGCTCAAATAGGTCAAAATGTGAGACGAAAAATAACTTTTATAGAGTTCTAAGCGTTAAAGCAGTGTTTCTCAACCACGTTCCTGGAGAGCCGCCAACACTGCATATTTTGTATGTCTCCTTTGTCCGTCACACCCATCACAGGTCTTTCAGTCTCTGCTAATGAGCTGATGATCTGAATCAGGTGTGTTTGGTTAAGGAGACATGAAAAATGTGCAGAGCTGGTGATCCTCATAGAACGTGATTGAGAAACTCTGCGTTGGAGGAAAAGTTCAAGTTTAAGAAAGGAAATAAAAATATTTTTTCATGCATGTGTGTAAAGAAACCTTCATTTTGAATAGGAATAATCGTTTAACAACACTAATAAATATAATAATATCTAAGTAGTAAAAGTATTATTACTTATTGTAATAATATGTTTATGTATTATTTAAAAAGATAAACAACACAACACCAAGCTTATTCAAAAATCAAGTGAGCATAAATAATTTGACTCTACAAAGCCATTGCAATAGTACTGCACAGACTTCTCTGTCTTGTTTTGCAATTGTCAATGTCTTTAGTGGTATTTCGGCAGACACTGGAGAACCAACCTAATAAAGTAAATTAAACATCTGTAGCATCATTTGCAGCACAAAAAAAGAAATGACCATGTCGGCAAAACAAGACAATAGTTATTGTGGAGCACCTTGGTACTGACATCATGTATTTAAAATTTGTTAATCAGGGCTTTACATTAACACCCGCCAAACCACCAAATCCGGCTATATTTCAGCTGTGGTGGGTTAGACAGCTGTTCTGGTGTGTATTTCCAAAAAAAAATCGTTAGCCAACTAAGGTCGCAAGTTCCGTTGTTACAAACATAGTTTGTTGATTTGGCGTTTCCCAAATCCATCGTTCCAACAAACATTCGCAAACTGCGTCGCAAACTTGTATGCTTGCAAATACACCTCTGGAGCTGTAGTTAGAAACATAGTTCCTGGCTGTGTTCTATTCCCAGTTATCCCCCCTATGCCCTATTCATTTAGGACATTCTGACTTTTAAACTTGGAATTATAAAAAAAAAAAAATGCATTAAAGTCATCACTCTTAGGTGTAATTTCCTCCAAAGCTTGTGAAAACAAAAAACATAGCATTTGTTGATGGTTTTATTTTATAGTAAGCTATTTATTAAGTATATGTACTGTATATGACATGGGCTTGTTGGTTAGAACATTTCTGCAGTGACAACAATATCCTACTTAATAATAATAATCATCATCATCATCATTAATATTAATATTTTTATTAAAGTATGATATATATATATATATATATTAGAATATGTGTTAGCTTTTGTAAGTGATTGTATGTTTTAGAATAGAATATGTAATGTTCTCAATAACATTTGTAAAAGAAACATTGGCCTTATATGTGCAGTTTACATATATTTCAATTAATATGGAAAACAAGCTCTATACAAAACTAATATTAGATTTTTTTGAAGAGTGTGTGTTAGCACAAAGAAATTATGGGGTTCTTCTCTAAAGAAGTTGTTACTCCACCCTGTTTAGAGCATCATTATGGGCGTTTTAGATTATAACTAACGTGGTTCAATTGATGGATTTGCGACAGAGAAACTACAGGTTTTGGGAAACACTCGTCACTAAATCGAAAAGTTTCAAAAAGAAACGGTTCTTTGCGCAAAGCATTCGTGCCTAGAAATGCAACTGGTGCGATCGGTTCACTAAAACAGACTTGACACAAAGCGACACTCGTGCACCCACAGTCCTGCTGCTTTCAAGAGCTCAAGGTTTTTTAAAAATGTCTCATTGTAAGCAGCAGCAGATACTGCTTTCGCTTTAACCATTCTTTGAACAGATTATTAAAGAGCCTAGTTATTTTTGCTAATACGGTTTAAGTATCATCCTGTACAATAACATTGCTTTAATGTGAGATCAATTCTCCATTTGTGTGTAGTTCACTAAACTTTAGCCTGGACAGACTGCTGTGCATAATTATTTTTTTAAATGTAAATTTTAGAAAGAGAAAAGTTTTGTTGAATAAAACGTGCATGTAAACAGCTATATTTAGCTTGTTTTGACACATGATAAAAAAAAAAGTATTTTTATTAAAAATTTTTTTCATTTATTTATTTTTAATGTGGCTAGAGAAAACATTTGGTCAATCCTTAGTGTAGAGCCCTGAAAAATCATGTGAAATAAAAACTAATTGCAATGCGACACTATAAAACCACAACCCATTTGCTCATGCTCATTGAGCAAGGTCATACACAACACACAAAACAAAAAATGAATGAGGCTATAGCACAAAATCTAAGCATTTTAGCATGCCAAAGTCAAATTTTATGCATATAAAATACATTTTCCCAACAACAAAATTGTGGCTAGTGAAAATGGCGAGTGGCTAGTAATGTTGAAAAACTAATAGTCACAGTGGCTGGTCATCAAAAAAAATTATGTCTAGACCTGTTGTTAATGAATACAGCATACTAGTAGTATTAACTTTTGTGAACTGAT
Organism: Danio tinwini; assembly: GCA_903798205.1. Taxonomy (NCBI): domain Eukaryota; kingdom Metazoa; phylum Chordata; class Actinopteri; order Cypriniformes; family Danionidae; genus Danio; species Danio tinwini. Next base: position 1,973,476 of record CAIGQZ010001464.1, on the reverse strand, counting down.
AAATTGTAATAAATACTGTAGTATTCTTAGACTTTACTACAGCAAACTTTTGTGAATTGTAGTATAATTTATATAGTTGTAAAAAACTAGTTTATTACTATAATATTAGTTTAAACATATGCTCAAGCTGAAGCTAAACAGTTCATTCAACTGTCATGACCCCTGATGAATAAAGAGACTAAGCCGAGGGAAAATGAATAATTTAAGTTGTTAGTTGTTGTATTACCACAGAATTACCCCAACACATTGATTCAAGTACTTTACTATAGTATTTTCTACAAACAATTATAGTATTTTTCTTGTAGGCAGTTTATTTTTTCTACCATGTCGATGGAAGGCAAATATTCCAGTTTAGTGGAAAACTCGCTCCTCTACAAAGGATTAACGTCCAGCATATGTCTTTATTTTCTATTTATATCTCCTTTGAAATGTGGTCTAAATAACACCCGTACAGACTTTCCTCTGTCTTACATACAGTTTTTTAATTTCCTGTCCTCCATCTAAAGATTTTTGCTTATTAGATATGGTATTTCTTTTACCCCTTAAAAATTTTACAAAAAAATCTGTCCCATTGATCATATATCATATTCCTATTTTAAAGCAAATAAGAGGTGCAAAGAATATAAAAATATTGCCTTTATAATTACACACCTACTGCAGTTCCGCAGGACCAATGTTGTCAATGGCAGGATGCATTTTTACTTACAAATCATGTTTGTTTATTTGTCCATTGCGACGCATTGTAGAGTTTTCACTCCTACAGCGCTCCCGTCTTGACCTAAAGTGAGATCTCATCTGTGAAGAGACAGACAACAGCTCTTAAAAGCATAGGTCACCCAAAGCAAATTCTGTCATCATTTACTCACCCTTCAAAACTTGTTTGAGATTTTAAAGAAAGCTGAAAACCTGTAACAATGACTTCTATGGTATTTGCTTATCTTACAATGCAAGTCAAATGTCTCAGGTTTTCAGCTTTCTGCAAATATATTCTTTAGTGTTCAACAGAACAACGTAACTCCAACTAGTTTGGAACAAGTGAAGGGTGGCTAAATGTTTTGGATGAACTACCCCTTTAACTCTATAAGGTACATGTCAGGATGATGATTCAGAGTTCCCTGAATACTCAATGTGAAATTAATTTTAATAGGACTATTTAAACAACAAATGCTAACCAAAGTGCTTTACATCATTTAAATGAACAACAAAATCAAACATAAACAAAAATATACCATGCAAACAAGTCTTTAACTGTACTTTAAAAAAAATGTAGTCAACATTTCTGACATAGTACAAAATCTGACAAAATCTTGGCACCACCACTATCAAAAAAAGGAAAGTCTCCTTTCTGTGTAAACTTAGTCCTTGGTATTTTTAGTATATTTTGAGTTGATAATCTCACAGTGTTCTTTCACTCTAATATTCAGATAACAGATGGTGCAAGGCCATGTAACAACTTACAGGCCCGTAGTTAGCCTGGTCAAAAGGGTGGTTCCTTTTTCTCAAAATGTGGACCTTTTTGCCGTTATACACCTTTTAGTGACATTTTAAGCACAAGTTTTAGCTGGATAAGCTTGTCGAGTGGTCATCATAACCACACTTTTTAATGTACCAAAATATTTCCTAAAGATTTAGAATAACAAAATATGAATAAATACTTATTTTTTATACAAAATTATTATGTAATATATCATTAGAAAAAAATAGGAATCTGTTAAAATTTTAAATGAAAAACTGCAGTCTATTTTAATTTGTAAGACAAATAACAAACTGACCAGAACTTTCAACTTTCCTCAGTCACAATTTTGGCCCTTTGAATAATAAAAAAATAAAACATTAAATCTAAAGAATAAGGTCCCAGATTTAAAACAAAAGTTACTTGTAAATGTTTTCTCTATTTAACAACAATACAGTAGTGAAAGATGACTTAATGGCCTCATGAAAAATATTAGTTTGCATTGGCCAAAACTGATTAGCTGATGTCACACCAATGTGACAGCCAAAAGAGCATTCCGATTGGTCTTAAAACCTTTTTTGATGCGTTATTTTGACTATTAAGGATAGCATAGCAGTCAAAATAGGACAAACGAGCTCTTGTATGGGACAATTTGTGGACCTTTGTCAGTGAGAAGGTGAGAGGGGTCTGGATGCAGACCTGGTGCAGTGCAATCTGAGCTGCATCCAATGCTTTTTAACGTGCTCACCTAACCCCAACCGTAACCCTACCCGTCACAGTGACATCACTCACTCCATTGAGTCCATTGCTTCTGACATTGCATCGCTGAGTGATGCAATCTCAGCTTGCATCATAAAGGCTGCATCCAGATACTATTGTGGGAATGTGGGTCTTTTGAACCACCTGAACCTTCCCCTTCCACCCCACCCCTGGCTACAGGCCTGACTTACTAAATATACTAAAAAAAAAAGCTTAAAATCAATCCTATATTGAATCGGAAGCCAGTGTAAAGAGATCAAATACGTAAAGTAGTATGTTCATGCTTTTTAATGTTCAGTAACAGTTGCATTATTATCCTTCTGCAACCGTAGTATAGATGTTTGGCTTATACCCTTGTATACTGAAATACAATTGTCAATCCTTAAAGACATGAGAGCATGAACTGCAATTTCAAGCCTTTGGGATGTCAGGCATGATTTTATCTTCGCTATATTACTCAAATCAAAAAGAACAACTTGATTTTAATACATGATTTGAGTGTTTAACTTCAAGGAGCTCTAAATAAACACAGTTAAGTTTTTAACCTGTTCTTTGACATGCAGTGATCTCACCTCTTCTCTCTGTTGGGCAGTGGAGTTTGCTGCTGGCTCTGGCTCGAGGAAGTCCAGAGGTTGATCATTGAGGGTGAGAACCCGCGGTGGGGTCTTCAGTTCTACCATTTCTAGTGGAGTAGACTGGATCAAATCCAGATCTCTGGGTCTCCCAAAGTGAGCGTCATTATCATCTCCTTGGACAATGAAAGGGAAGGGGGTTGATAGGCATTAGTTGACTTCTGCAAACTTAAAAATGTCTTTTTTACTTTATTTAACTTAAAACTCCATGATCTGATAATACCTGCAATCACAATCCTTTCTGGCACATGCATCATAGTACTGTGGGATGCATTCGATAGGAGACCAGGCGGTTCCCTTGATGAACCGGAGGCGATTTTGAGCCTCTCAGGTATCCGCATCAGTTGACTGATGCCCTCCGTATATTCTAGTTCATAGTGGATGCGGTTTACTTCTGCCATATCGGCAGAGTGGAAGATGTCAGCCTCGCTCATTTACCTGCAGACAGAACATTACATTATAAAGCATGCAGATCGATTATAAAGCAACTGAAGATTTGTTTTACTATTAGACTGACTGTATTAAATCAGTGGAAAATAGATAAGCTATGAATTGGTAAAGAAAATAAGCCTTCAGACCCTTTTACAGTCTATGATTCAGACTAGGGCTGCACAATATTGGAAAAATCTGACATTGCAATACATTTTGCTTTTCTGCGCTATATATTGCGATATGAATATAATTTCACCAGATGATTTGAACAGCCATTTGGATTCATTCATTTAGATAGATTGGAATGATCAATTCTTTTCTCTGCACTGTAGAGCTGTGCAAAAATATTGATACATCTAACTATCGTGATAATTTCTTTTACGATAGTATATAGATAGTCCAACCTCAAGTATCGATTCTAGTTGTGCCAAATGACCTCCTTCTCCTCTCCTGTAGATGTTGCTAATTTGCGATCAACAAAACGCCAAGTAGTACGGTATCAGAAGTAAGCAAGAGTGAGCAAGACAAAAAATATAAAGGTGCCTCCAGCTTTTACGCCCCATTCACATGGGGCGTCAGCTTCAACGCTTCCCATTGACTTTGAATGGGTGACGTCAGGCGTTGCCGAACTGCATTGTGGATCCGTCGGCGCTGCTTCAGTGGCGTTGTTCGCTGCAAAAGTTGGAACTTGCTCAACTTTTCAAGCGGCGACGGAAGCGTCAGCCAATAAGACTGCTGTATGCAAATATACCAGATCAGACAGTGGCCTATTGCTGACTAATTTCAATGGCTGACGCTGTTTTGAAGATCGCGTCAGCCTCAGCTTCAGACACGCCCTCTGTCAAGCGTTGACGCTGAAGCCCCGTGTGAATGGGGCGTTAGAGCTGACGTGTGGCTGCACTTTGCTTTTAACGCTATACCAGGGAGTACTGAATTAGACAAAAAAATGCCATTTGTAAGCTGTGTAATATATATATATAGTTCTTTGTTCAATCACAATGTGCACTTCTAATTAATTGGAATGGATGGAAAATAAATTGGAATTTTAAGTTCTCTGCCAACTTTATCAAGTTGTCAATATAATGTGAAACAACTACTAATACAAACTATTGCAATATAGCACAATATGTATTGTATTGCAATATATCGTGATACATTGTATCCTGATATGTATCACATCGTGAAGTCCTTGCCAATACACAGCCCTAATGCAGTGGGTTTGCATAAATTATAATAAATTACAAGCATATGTAAACACAACAATGCAAAGATAAATGTTAAATAAACAGTGCTTGATGGTTTTTAACAGTAGTCTAACAGTATTCAGGTACAGAAATTAAACAATCAAATGTAAAATAACATGGTCATCAATGTATACATTTTTTTAAATATTAATATTGCATAATGTTTTTATATTTTGATCTATAATAAATAAGAATAAACACGTTGCAATATCTATGCTCAAAATATATATTGTGCAGCCCTAATTCTGACGATGATTTTTCATGTTAAACAGAATGGTTATATAATATGTCGCGTGATTATCATTCAGTCATGTTTCGTTAAATCAAAATATAAATTAGCAAAACATTATAAATCCAGAATATCAGTATCAAACTAATATTAAAATAGCGAATTGGATTTCAGATCTTTTTTTTGTTTTTACCAAAAATGCATCGACTGATATGTGGACACATCTTATACTATGTAAAGGATATTTTACATAATATGTTGAATTGGTTGGGATCAATTACATATCCAACCTCACAAATGTTCTGATAGGAAACAAAATCAATAGCAAAGCCATGCTTGCCGTTGTTTACATTTCAGTCACAAATCCGTGCGTTCGTCGAAACATACTGAAAAGCATTGCATAGATATTAAGATATTTACCCGTTTACTTTGTAACGACCTGCACTTCGGTTGCAGCGGATGTTTCGGAAACAGATTACAACCTCATCAGAGAATAAATATTTCCATTTAACAACCGTAAGTCCCTTGGTAACCAACAAAGTGTACAGCTGTACGATGATGTGCTCTGCTGAATGACAACTGCCTGGCTAATCAACGAACTCGCTGTTTTTAAACTAATATTATTGTTATTAATGCTGACAGTTAGCTACATTTATTCGCCTTATGTTGTGCATTACAGACACCTTGGGATATATGTTTGATAAGAGTGGTATCTTTATTACAACATTTTTATCGACTAGCCGTCGCTGGTTTCACTCACTTCCGGTTAGCGTTTTTGCCTACTGCGAATCCTACTATGAGGAACGCTGGGCTCATGAATATAAATAATGTTAAACGTCACGGACAGCTTGAGCAAGGTAACCAATCAACATCTGCATGTCCTAATTAATATTCATAACAACGTTACATTGAATTACAGTTGAATATTGAGTTGAGTTTTAGTAGTTTTTTTTTTAAATATATATATGACTAAAGTAAGTTAGTCTGTAATAATCATTTTATTAAATGAAGCTTCATAGGATATAAACGAATACATTTCGGATCATCAAAACATTACATTTAGCAGGACCCGTGATAAAGATGGGAACAAACCGAAGCTTCGTTGTACAGGTACAGATATCGCTACAACGTATTGTGTTTGTTGGGAGAAAAGTAAGTGAGAGCAAAACATTCCCTCAAATAACATGATAGTAGGTTACACTATCTGAACATTTATGAATGAGTAAGCTAGGTAACGTTAGTAAATCTGAAAATGATAAACAATAATAAAGTTGCTGTTTACGTCCTTAGAAAAACGTCATTCTTAGCCTTGTTTTTTCTTTATAGTTTGGGACTTGTTAATGCTGTTTAAATTAGTATGTTTTAATAATTATTAATTGCACATTTTATGAATTTGTTAACTGACATATTATTATTTTCCTATTTTTGCTATGTAAATTAACGTGAATTGACCACATTAATAGTCGTTTTTCATTTACTGTTATGTTTATTACGTGCCACCATTTTAGCCATTTATCTTGACCAATCACTTAAATATTAAAGAAGTAAAATCTGTATTAAAATACAGGTGAGACATCACAGACACTCCTTTGTTTGCTCATCTCACTGAAACACAGAACCGGGAAATATTTCTCAGTTTGTTGAGAAACTGAAACTTCAGTGCTGTCAAGCTGAGCAGTTCAGCTGCTCAGTGTGTCTAAATTTATTAAAGCATCCAATGACCATTCCCTGTTGACACAGTTACTGTATGAGATGTATTACTCACTACTGGGAGGATCAGGAGAAACACCTCTAGTCCAAGACCTGCTTTATGTAAGAATGTCATGTTTGCAGAAATAGTGGAAAAACTGAAGAGGACAAACTTACAAAATGGTCGTCCTGCTCATGCTTCCGCTGCACCTGGAGATGTTGAGTGTGACGTTTGTACTGGAAGTAAATATAAAGCCGTCAAGTCTTGTGTGGAGTGTCTGAACTCTTACTGCCAAAGTCATCTTGAACAACATGAAAATTTTCTTAAAGACCGGAGACACAATCTGATAGATCCCATTAGACAACTCCATGAGGTGTTCTGCAGAAAAACACAACAAACAACTTGAATTCTACAGTCATACTAATCAGAAGTCCATTTGTTATCGATGTTTAATGGATGAACATAAAACCACAACACGGTAACAGCTGAAGCTGAGAGGACAGAGAAACAGGTATGAACTAATGCTAAAAGTCCTACATATTGATTTTATGGGCTTTTTTCTTTTCCCACAGAGGCTTTTGTTAGAAACACAAACAAGATTCCAGCAGAAAATAGAGGAGAGACAGTAGCAGCTTCAGAAGCTGAGAGATGCTGTGAAGTCTCATAAGGTGAATTTTCTTCAGTTTGAGGACACTTTTAACTGAAGCTCACTGTGGTTGTCAGAGATGTGATGTGTGTCCTGACAGAGCTCTGCACAGACAGCAGTGGAGGACTTTTACTGAACTCGTCCGCTCCATAGAGAGAAGCTGCTTTGAAGTCGACATGACTGATCAGAGATCAGGAAAAGTCTGCAGTGATTCAAGCTGAAGTACTCATGGAGACACTAGAGCAGGGGATTCATGTTCTGAGGAGAAGAGATGCTGAGCTTAAATCAGCTTTCACACACAGAAAATCACATTCATTTCCTCCAGGTAACAAAACCCTGAAATACAGGACTGTTATTAGAAATGTGGTTAAGAATTCTGACAGGTTTCTGTATCTGTATATTTGTTACTTTTTCCGTAGATGTTCCAGTATATCTGTGCTGATCCTGAATCTACAGACATCACTGTCAGTTCTCTTCCCCCTTTTCATGATGTAATAAAGTCAATCTCTAAGCTGAAGGAAAAACTAGAGGGATTCTGTAAGGCAGAGCTAGATAAAATCTCTGATAGAGGTAAAGTGCCTGAAGTATTTACTCTCAGAAATCAGTCTGGCATTACAAGAAAACACTTTTTACATGGAAACTAATTACAAAACATAGAGACATGCATTGAAAGGACTCTATCCAGCAAAGTCAATAATAGGAAAGATCTCCTCAAGTGTAAGAATTGTACACGAGGACACAAAGTTTTACAGTGTAATTTTAGGCATTTATGTGTGCATATACTATGCATACAATAACACCCATGTACTTATATGTTGGTAAGAGTTATATTTATTATAACTTCAGTTTGGTATTCTGAAATTAATATTTAAAAATTTGTGTTGTGCAGTTGTCATAAGTTGAGACAAAGTAATATACTGCAAATATATAAAATAATTGCAATTAAGCAAATCACATGAACAGTTGTGCTGTAACCATATTCGTATTAAGAAATGACTGCGTCTCAGAGTGAACCAACAAAGTAGTTGTGTTAATATTGTCATATTAGTTATTTTTGGTTGACTGTAATCCATTACATACTGTACTGTAAGTGAAGATTCATAAACTCATTTCGAGAGGATCATGTGCTATGATTGATCACAGTTGGTCCTGCATCAACAATCATAGACCAATCAGATGTAGACCAATCAGATGAATCCAAGCTTCCAATAAATAGCCCAGCTCAGACTTACCTCCCCAATCCACCCCATCTCCCCCCTTTACCAGGAGGAGCTCTCAAGACCTACCTGATCTCTGACTCCCTGCTACACTATATGATAGGGCTGGGCAATTTAGCCTAAAATCAAGTTAACTTGATTACGATTAATGAACCATTATTTTAAATATGCTCACAAATTACAAGTGTGAGATGTTTGAATGTAGGGTGCATTACTTGATTTTAAAATAATAGAAGGAAACACACACTATCTACTATCTATGATTATCTATTAAACATCAACGTTGAACAACTGAAATTAAAGCACACATTACCTAAAACCAACAGTCACTTGTTCTCTTATAAAAAAGTGAGAATAAATAACTTGCACTTTTGGAAACAAAATAAATTATTTTCTGTGTTTTTCATATTAAAAGTAGAAAATATGCAGTATCTTTTCTAAATTAAATAACTCTTGTATATCCTGTAAATAATATTTTAAACAGTGCATTTCTTGAATCTTATGTAAAACAAATATTTTAATGTAAATAATAAATATAACGTAAGGGAAAATATGCAGTCTCAATGTCTTCCCTGGTGCAGCTTCCAATCATCGTCAGTGTAGTGCAAAGTCAGACTCAAGAATGGGTCCATCGTCCTACTTGACCAGAGATCAGGTTTGGCTGCAGAACTATACATTAAGGCTTAACAGAGCGGGGTCACATGACTTCACATGCTGTAGGGAAAGTAATTGAAAAAATCGACCTAGAAAAATTCGATCAATTAAAGATTCTGAATGGTGATTTTGAATACTTTTTGATTAATCACTCAGCCTTACTATATGACAAGTGGGAGCCCTGGGTTCAAGTATCTCCGAGCTCAGTGTTTTCTGCCAGGACAGCATGTCATACTCACAATTAGTATCAAGCAATAGCCAAGTGTGAACTCTTGAAATTTATATTAAAGATATGTGACATTATCAAAATGAATATCGCATAACTATTTTCTAAAATGATAATGTGAGAAAGGCTGAAAGTGTCAGAATTTTTTTATATTTTTTACTCTATATGTATTCAGAAAATATCAAATAATAAAAACTAATGTGTTTCTCCTTAGGTCCCTGTCAGCTCACTCTAGATTTAAGCACAGTGAACCGTTTCCTTTAACTGTCCAAAGACAACAGAGCAGCATCTCGTACTGACAGGTTCCAGCAGTATCCAGTTCATCCAGACAGATTTGATGGTTGTGTGCAAGTGCTCTGTAACGAGAGTGTGTGTGGACACCCTTATTGGGACATTAAGTGGAGTGGAAATAAAGGTGTGTGTATATCAGTGTCATATAAGAGCATCAGCAGGATGGGAAGCAACAACGAATGTCTATTTGTATTTAATAATCAGTCCTGGGGTTTACTGCTTTCCCTCCAATTACTTATTCAAGCACAATAAGAAAGTGACCAAAATCCCAGTGTCCTCCAAATCATCTAGAATAGGAGTGTATGTGGATCCCAGTGCAGGAACTCTGTGCTTCTACAGCATCTCTGGCACAATGATCCTCATACACAAAGTCTAGACCACATTCACTCAGCCTCTCTATTTTGGATTTGGATTAAATATTGGCTCAAAAATGAAACTTTGTTAAGCAACACTGAATTGTGTATGAAATCCTTTATTAATCCTATGCTAAAATCTTATAATATGTAATTAATTCGAAGAAGTTATATTCATGATTTTATAACAAACATGATAACAAACCTTGTGGGGTTTGTCACTGTGTCATCTAATTTAGTGCTTCCAAAAGTGGGGGTCAATAAGGGGGGGGTCACTTGGTTTCCAAAAATCATATACATTTTATTAAACGTTTAGACTTATCATATTTTATCCATAACCTATAAAAGATTTTAAAAATAGTATAAAAAACAACATGCAAATAAACAAGCCATCAGATTTTAACTTTTTTTTTTATTGGATTGCGACCCCTGGGGGGATTCCGTTAGATTAACGACACAGAAATAGCATCATTTGCATTAGATTGATTTTACAGCACCATGTTAAACTTTCGGACACCTTCACGGCACTCACATAGATTAAAAATAAATACAGGCCATGACTGATCATGGAGGATGGTCTTTGAGTGGCAGTCTCCAAAATTAAACCAAGAATGGAGCTGAATACTGTGCCCACCAATCTAAATAAAACAAGTGAATAAAAGACTATAAAATAATTATATGGTTGTTAGACTGTTGCATTTTTTGTGTGGTCAATATGCTTGTGTTTATATTGAAGTCTAACTAAGGGTCTGAGAATCCTTGTAGCAAACCAATGTGTGTGTTGCCCTAAGAAAGCAACTATTCTTTTGTTTATATTCGTTTATTCTTCATTTAGTTGACGCAGTGGCACAGTAGGTAATGCTGTCGCCTCACAGCAAGAAGGTCGCTGTTTCGAGCCTCGGCTGGGTCAGTTGGCATTTCTGTGTGACATTTGCATGTTCTCCCTGTGTTCGCGTGGGTTTCCTTCAGGTGCTCCGGTTTCCCACACAGTCCAAAGACAGGTGAATTGGTGAATGAGTGTGTGTGGATGCTTCCCAGAGATGGGTTGCGGCTGGAAGGGCATCTGCTGCGTAAAATCGTGCTGGATAAGTTGGCGATTCATTCCGCTGTGGGGAACCCAGATTAATAAAGGGACTAAGCCGAAAAGAAAATGAATAAATGAATATTCTTCATTTAATTATCTTATATAATCATTAGATTAGATTTTTTAGATTAGATTCAACTTTATTGTCATCACACATGTACAAGTACAAGGAAACGAAATGCAGTTTAGGTCTAACCAGGAGTGCAATAGCAGCAAATGCAGGATACAGGTATAAGTTATAAAGTGCAGTTATAGAAAAACTATGGTGATATTTACAAATGGATGTACTATCAACATTATATACAGGTTGTGTTAGCTATGAACAGAGATTTACAATAGATGGATAAATGTACAGGTTGCTATTAATAATCAGAAGTGTGCAGATAGATAAACATAATTACAAATGTATATGTACAGTGGGTGTGTACATAATTTACAAATGTACATGTGCAGTAGGTATGTACAGTTCAAATAAATGAATCAGTGCAATGAATATGTGCAATTTTTAAATGTGCAAATGTTAAGTAGTGCAGTGATTATGAGGAGTCTGAGTTATGAGGAGAGGAGAGTGGGGTGTGTATTAGGGGGGCAAAAAGTCAGTGGGGAGCAGAGTTCAAAAGGAAGACAGCTCTGGGGAAGAAGCTGTTCTTTAGTCTGCTGGTTTTTGTCCGGGGGAGCCTGAAGCGCCTGCCAGAAGGCAGGAGAGAAAACAGTCTGTGAGCAGGGTGAGAGGAATCTTTAAGAATACTGCGTGCTCGGCGCAGACAGTGTTTCCTCTGGATGTCCTCTATGGCTGGCAGTGTGGTCCCTGTGATGCGTTGGGCAGTTTTCACCACCCGCTGCAGTGCCTTACGCTCCGCAACAGAGCAGCTTCCATACCAGACTGTGACACAGTTCGTCAGGATGCTTTCTATTGTGCAGCGGTAGAAGTTCACCAAGACGGCTGATGACAGCTGGTTCTTCTTAAGTTGCCTTAAGAAAAATAGGCGCTAGTGAGCCTTCTTGACCAGGCTGGAGGTGTTGGTGGTCCAGGAAAGGTCCTTGGAGATGTGGGTCCCCAGGAACTTGAAGGATGATACAGGCTCGACGGCCATCCCATTGATGTAGATGGGATCATGTGAGCCTGTTCGTCCCTTCCTGAAGTCCACAATGAGCTCCTTGGTCTTGTCGGTGTTAAGGAGCAGAATATTGTTGGTGCACCACGTGGCCAGATGCTGTATCTCTTCCCTGTAGGCAGTCTCATCATTGTTGCTGATTAGACCAATCACTGTGGTGTCATCTGCAAATTTGATGATGGCGTTGGATCTGTTCACAGGCCTACAGTCGATGGTGAAAAGGGAGTAGAGGAAAGGGCTCAGCACACAGCCCTGTGGTACACCAGTGTTGAGTGTGACGGTGGTGGAGCAAATGTGGTCTGAACTAACATTCTGAGGTCTGTTAGTCAGAAAGTCCATAACCCAGTTACAGAGAGACATGTCTATATTCAGGTCTCTAAGTTTGATCATTAACTTAGAGGGTATGACAGTTTTGAATGCTGAGCTGAAGTCAACAAACAGCATTCGTGCGTAAGTGTTTTTATTGTCCAGGTGTGTGAGTACAGAGTGCAGCGCTATGGAGACTGCATCTTCTTTGCTCCTGTTGCCACGGTAGGCAAACTGATGTGGGTCCAGTGTGGATGGCAGAGAGTCTTTCAGATGTGCCAGGACCAACCGCTCGAAGCACTTCATGATGATGGGTGTGAGTGCTACCGGGCGGTAGTCATTCAGGCATGTTGGGCTGGAGTGTTTCGGCACTGGCACAATAGAGGTGGTTTTAAAGCATGTTGGCACAGCTGCTAGGTTAAGGGACAGGTTGAAAATGTCTGTGAATACCCCAGCGAGCTGTTCTGCACATGCTTTGAGGACACGCCCAGGAATACCGTCTGGTCCAGGAGCCTTACGCACATTGATCCGACTCAGTGCGGTGTAGACTTCTGAGGAGGTGAGTGTAATGGGTGAGTGGTCGGTTGAGGAAGTGATCCTGATGTAGGGTTCATTATTGTCTCTTTCAAAGCGGGCATAAAAGTCATTAAGCTCGATCAGGAAGGAGACATTTGTGGGTGTGGAATGGCTGGGTTTGTAGTTGCTGATGGCCTGTATGCCCTGCCACATGCGCCGAGGATCAGAGTTGGAAAAGTGCTCCTCTAGCTTTAGCTTGTAACAGTGCTTGGCCTTTTTGATGCCCCTCTTCAGATTAGCCCTGGAAGTGCTGTAGGCCTGTGCATCCCCTGATCTGAAGGCAGTGTTGCGTGCCTTCAGCAGGAGGCGCACCTCCTTGTACATCCATGGCTTTTGATTTGGGTATGTGGTGATCTGTTTCTGGGTTGTAACACTGTCAATGGTGGTGTTGATGTATTCCAGAACAGAGGAAGTGTAGCTGTTAATGTCTATCATTAGTAATTTATATAATTTTAATGATTATTAGTTAATGATTTGATTATAAATTATTATTTATATTTTATTATTACTATTTTTCTTTAATTGTTGCTTTATTGTTATTTCCTTTTTTCCATATTGTTATAATTTTATGACTGTGTGGATTCAAGCGACACTTGTTTCCAAGAGTAAGAGAATGTCTTTATTTTAAGGTCTGTATTGTCACCGGACAATATTCATTCATTCATTCTTTTCAGCTTAGTCCCTTTATTAATCAGGGGTCGCCATAGATAAATTACTGCCAACTTATTCAGCACATGTTTTCCAGCTGCAACCCATGACTGGGAAACACCTATTCACTTTCATTCAAACACATACACTAAGGACAATTTAGCTTACCCAAGTCACCTATACCGCATGTCTTTGGACTGTGAGTGAAACTGGAGCACCCGGAGGAAACCCACGTGAACACGGGGAGAAAATGCAAACTTCATACAGAAATGCAAACTGATGCAGCCGACGCTTGAACCAGCAATGGTCTTGCTGTAAGGCGTCAGCGCTACCCACTGTGTCACTACGCTACCCTACTGGATAGTTATTTTGCTTTTGCTTGTGGTATAATAACACTTGTTGGATTTTGTCCTGGTCAGACAAAGTCTGAGCATTGAAACATGCAACTAAGATTTGTGTAAATTGCTGTAAAAGTGAGGTTGCTTTCAAAAATATATGATTACATTTTCTTTATTGGTGAACTTGTATACACTGAAGTAAATCAACATTAGGTTTCCATTATTAGTCATCTTTTTTTTCTTTTTTTTCTTATTAGCTGTGTCTGTCTTCCACAAAATACTGATGCTCTACATTACCAAACTGAACACACAAACTTTGTGTTTAAATGGTGTACATTTAATAACTAATACATTGTTTGATGTATTACATGATCATATTGTATAACATATCTTATAATTGCTATTATTATTATTATACAGCTTGCTACCTGCATATTGTAGTTATTTTATTATATTATTACTCACACACACACACACACACACACACACACTATATACTATATACACTATATACGTGAAACTACACATGTGTGTATTTTCACACGTATGCACACAATAATCTGCAAAACACTGCCAATGGAATAAATGACCTTTCATACGTCCCTTTTAGCCAATGATGTATGCAATTGTGTATTAGTTTTATTCATACTTGAATTATAGTTATAATTATTGAAGCTGGATAAGGTCAAGTTACCCCAACTTCATTATACATAGCACACACATACTACTTTACATTCTATTTGCTTTTGTTAACTAATGTTTTCAGATAAAATGTATTATTTTATTCTACATTATTGTATAGGATTTGTACTATTATAATAATGTGTGATTTATTACTTTTTATAAATTGTTTTTGTTAACTTTTATAAAACTGTAAGAAAAAAGAATTCCAACACTACTTTTGGTAAAGCAGGTACATTTATTGATAATACATATCTCTTTATACTATAAAATATACATTACAAGTTCGAGCTTTCTTACTTCTAGGTAACTGGAGTTTTTTTCACAATATAACATTATAATCAGTTAATAAATATAAGCTTTATTGTAGTTTTATATCCGAGAAAACAGCAGCTCCTCCGTTCAGTTGGTCTGTTTATTGCGCATTGATGACCGGATTAAGATGGCGGCCTCTTGGCGTATCTTAGCAACGGTCTGCGGCGTTCTAAAAAAGAATGTATTCGAAAAACGGTCGATGACGTTGGGAAACTAGTGTGATCTGCATTAAGTGTGTGGCCATCGCTGACATTAGCGGTATGTAAAGATCTTTCTACAAGTATCGTTTTTGGTTATTATATTTGGTTGTTTCGACGTGCTTTTGGTGAAGGACACTAAATATTTGAGTATTTCTCTGTCAGATCGTTTTAGATTATTATATTAGCTTTTCCACGTCTTTTTTCGGTCAGACTGTATGTTGTACTGAATGTTGTTTTGAAATGGAGATTGCTATGTTGTCGACTTGTCAAATTAAGGATTATATAT
>CAIGQZ010001464.1:1935113-1958001 GCA_903798205.1 Danio tinwini | reverse complement strand
AAGGGATATAAGTTTTTGTATTCTGTTATCTTTTAAGTAGTCTATTTATATTGTAGAATGTCATTTGTTATGTGGTAGAGTGATAGTTAAAAAGATACAATATTTTTGTTTGTATGCTTCATTTGTATGTTGCTATCTAATTCAACATTTGCAGGTTGTTATTTGTTATATCATCAGATAAATTAATCTGCTTTAATGTATTTGTATGCTGTCAGCTTTAACACCTATTCCATATTACTGTTTGTTCTATTGGCAGTTTTACTATTTATTGTAACACATTTATCTATTTTCAGTTCATAGATGGTCATCTTGTAGAGTATTTACTTATAGCTGCGAAATATTATTTGTTAGCGTTAGAACAGAACCAGTCTGGAGACAATGGTAGATGAAACTTCCAATGGTATTAAGATAAATTAATGACTTGACTAATGATCTTTCTATTGTATTTTGCAGATTGGAATGGAGCAAATGGAGAAAAAAAAGGGAATTACACATCTCGGCAACGACTTGAAATTGATATTCAGGAATTAAAAAAACAGACGGGTCCATCGATGGACGTCCTTCCAAGACAAAAGGGGTGTTTGGTATAGATCAGTGGTTCTCAAACTTTTTCACTTTAGAAAGAATTTGTCTCTCCAAGTACAACCTAATGACTAGCATTGAAATATAGTATTGTAGTAGGCCTAATTAATCAGCTAAAGCGCTGCACAGTTCCAAAACAAGGCAGATTTAATCATAAAATAATGTCAGACATTTTAAATAGTTTGAACATTAACACTACTGTGCTTACGTTTAAATAAAAATTAGTTTAAAAGTTCATTAAAATCGGTACAGTTTGTAAAAAGTAAAAATAAATAAATAAAATGCTGTACTTAAAGGTAAAGTATTAGTGTACTGTATAGTAGCCTACAGTATATTCATCAAAACCTGGAAATGTACCTAGGGCCTCATACATTTATAAGTCATCATATTCAAATCATATACATACAAACCATATTTGATGCATTTTGAAATATATGTTGCATTTATATATTACATATTTGTATCGGGGAGAGCGGGGATAGTTGTACTTCTTTCATATTTCTCTATATATCTTTGAAATCTTGAGTTACAAGTGTCTGCTATTAAATGGCATTTTGTAGCACAAACAGAAAATGTAAACACTTTTTAGTTTCAAACAGGAGGAGTGAAATGTTACACTTCACCCCACAGTCTGGGTTAGTTGTAACACACCCCATGGTGAGATGTAAATGACGATTTCCACTGGGATGAGATGTAACACTATAAAATAAGAATTATGATTGAGCTTTCAGTATCATTTGTGTGTGTCTGTGTTACAAAGCTGAATAAAATGTGCAAATGTGCATCAGCTTCAACACTTGAAAATTATTTGTGTGTGCAGGCTTTATGAGCCCACAGAGGTCAAACAAAGAACCCAAACTACTTTGACTTTTTTCTCATTCAAGAGCTGTAAGAATACTGAAATTAACTCATATACCGTTTTAAATCTGCTTGGGCTTGGTGGTAACAATTTACTGATGTTACTAGCAAGAGTTTTGTTGTAATAAGTGCCCCAGCATTATGTGGCCATGAATCTGTTCTCCTTACAGCTAACAGCTAAAACATTATCACCAACAATGTGGATTAAATATATCCACACACAGACACAAACATTATATGGCTTTAACTACAAATCAGGCATTGCTATCAAAAATAATTCAAGTAAATTTCCATGTGTGATATGAGGACTAATATGTGCATGTGTGAAGAGAATCAACTGATTTGTAACTAGTTCCTGGTTGTAGAGATTGGAAGTGTTACAACTATCCCCAGTCTCCCCCTTGAAATCTAAACATGAACTTGAATTTTAAATATATGACATATATATATTACAATTACATATTTAAAACAGAGTTTAGATCAGCTTACAGTGCTTCATTTACAGTATGTGTGTCAGAAAAGCGAGTGATTATAAATGCATTGTTTGACCAATTCATACATGATTTATCAATTTACACGCGATTTATTAATTCATATGTGCAGCATTTCCATGATTTGGTGGAATTGAGATCATATTTTAAGTAAACCGTGGAGTTTATGTAAACTGTAGAGATGCTCCGATTAGGATTTTTGCAGCCGACACAGTACTGGATTCCTTGTCATGGTGATCAGCCGATACCAAGATTCTGACTCTTCAAGCTTAATATAACTTTGCCATTGCATAAGCACAATTATCCTTTAAGTATGACATCTCGCCTTACCTAAGATAATAAATTAAGGATGTCGCATACATGTAATGATCAGAAGCAGCTTTATTAAAAAAAAAGATAAAACAGATAAAAATGGTAAGAAAAATGACTAACTGCAATTTTAGAAACATTGCTCATGTGTTGTAGCACTGCTGATGCATAACCCGGGCCCGCACGTGCATCTTCCTCCTAATCTCGTAAACAAACACTTGCGATCGGTTCATGAGATCAGCTAGATCAACAAGTACTGATTGAGTTGAAATGTGATTATCCGCCGATACCGATCTCTGGCCGATCGATTGGGGCAACCCTGGTAAACTGTGCACCCAACCACCATTTTCAGGCCGACTTGGGTAAGGTTCGCGGGTGCTCCGTCTGTGCACACAGAAACTAACTTTAATTTTTGTGTTTCTCCAAGCTTCAAACATGACAAATTTGCTTGAGTCTATGTTCTGCGGCTCGCACCATTTGAATCACATCCAGATTCATTTAAATCTGAGGTAACAAACTAAATCGAAAGCCACACCGCTAGGCTATTTACAAAACTAATGACTTTAGGCTATATCGAAAACACATTATTTTACACAACTATGGACACACACATAAACACGTTTGTGATAAATATTTAACCAACGATGCAGCATGGGGAAATTCCTGAGTTTGCAGTAACTGAAATGCCAGCAGGACTGGTCTGCAAAAGCACTTCTCTAGCGCATATCTGCTTAAGAGCTTCACAGTTTTTTAGATTTAAGCATCTGATGACGTGATGCACTAAACATACTAATCACAATGGTGTGATTATACAGGACAGGGAACAACCAAATCTGATCACATCTGTGTTATTGTACACGTTAATAGGTAAATGAGTGTTTATATATATATATATATTTTTTTTTATTATTCAGTGATTCCTCCGCGTACCACTAGAAGGAAGCCCATGTATTATATTTTGAGAACCACTGATATAGATAGTTGGATAGGCCTTGTCTGTGTCAGGTTTTTTCCTTTTTCAGCTAATAAAGAGCAGGCAGAAGAGGGAGACTCACAAGAGAACCGGTGGACATTTATATAAAAACTGCTGAAGAACAATGGGTAGGGCTTTGTTGGGGCTGTTTTTGTCTATTGCAGGTTGAAGTGGAGCAGATGGAGACTCACAAAGGGAACGGTGGAGATATACTTAAAGACCTGGAGCTCAGGAAGCAGGTACAATGGCTTGAACTGACTGAACAATGAAGTTAGTTTCCAAAGAAATGTATTAAGAATAATTAAAGACTTGACATCTTTCTCTTTGACAGATTGGCACAGAGGATGTGGAGGAACAGGGAAGCACGCTTCAGTAATGACAAGTGCATCGTAATAAATCAGTGTACAGTCTAACATTTCTAAGTTGAATCAAATCAACTTCATTAAATATTTTTAAATTATATACTTTAATTTTTACTGAGTGTCACAGAAGGGACAGGATTCAGATGATTATTATAAACAATGTTTATTTACAGGACGGCAGGTGAGAATAAGCAGGTGGGTATATTGATGTAGATAATAGTCCATGAACATAAATTGGACATTTGACCATGCAGGCTTGGAGACTGAAGACGGACCCTACAGACGGAAAACAGGATGAAGACCAGACAAGGAACCAGGAGACACCACACTAGGAGAGACATGGAAGACACAGGAGATGTAAGTAAACTGATATCTAAGAATCAACACCGACAGTGTATAGGGAGTTCAGTCCTTTTCTGAGAAGAGGGCGAACACTGAAGCTGTGTCCCAATTTGCATACTATCCGTCCTAAGTAGTATTTGAAAATATAATTAGTATGTCCCAAATTGTAGTGTGTTGAAAAGAGTATGCCAAGGGTGCCGGATGGTTTACTATTTCTGGTAAAAATTTTAAGTGTAGAACCCTCCATACTCTAACCGCTGATATTGCTCACAGTACATTGCGCGTTAGATGTGAATTCAATTAGAACTACAAACCTGGATGAAACAGTGTAAATAAACCACAAACATGACGGACGTGCAAGACCAACCATCAAGTAGGGAGGCTTCGGTAAAGATGTTTGCATGACTGTTTATTAATATCTAACCAGCTGGAAAATATTTAAATAGTATTTTCTGTGTTATATTTCATCTGCCAAAACAATACTGAACGTGTTTGGAAGTTAACGTCTGAAAGCATAATTATCCAAAGACCTGAGGAGATTTCTTGTGAATAGGTGATTAACCTGCTGCTGCTTCTCCAATAAGGTAAGAAATTAAATATGACAGAAATGCAGATGATGGGGGATGATTGACAGGGGACATTACTAAGCAACACAACAATCTGTTAACGAGGAAGTAGTATGTCCCAAAGCTTGCATACTCTTCTGTTACACACTCAAATGTATACACTTTTACTTTACAAAAAAGTACATACTTTTAGGGCACAGTTGGGTGAATGTGAGTGCACTCTTTATAGTGCTGTGATGATAATGATGATGGTTGTCAGGTGTGTGTCTAATTAGACTCAGGTGAGGGTGCTTGTGGCGCTTCAGTGGGTGGAGGACCTGGTCTTACTGTGATGGTCAGGTATTTCCTTCAGATATAAAGAGAACAGAACCAGACTGGAGAGAATGGTAGATGAAACTTCCAAAGAATGGTATCAAGATAAATTAATTACTTGATATCTTTCTATTGTATTTTGCAGACCGGAAGGGACCACATGGAGAAAAATGGAATCACACACCTTAGCAGCGACTGAATGGTCAGGAATTTATAAAAAAAAAAAAAACAGATGGACGGGTGAATCGATGGACGCCCTTCCAAGATGAAGGAGTGGTGGTTGCCTTTTGCAGCTTGGAGTGGATCAAAAGAAGAGACTCACAAGGGAAGCGGTGGAGATATACTTAAAGACCTGGATGGAGCTCAGGAAACAGGTAGAACTGCTTGAACAGACTGAACAATGTAGTTTGTAGTTTCCAAAGAAATGTATTACGATTAATTAAAGACTTGACATCTTTCTATTGTATTTTGCAGATTGGAATGGACCACATGGATGGAAAAAAAGGAATCAAACACCTCCGCAACGACTGGATGGTCAGAAATTTATTTTTAAAAAATCAGATGGATGAGTGAATCAATGGACATCCTTCCAAGATGAAGGAGTGGTGGTTGGTATAGATAGTAATTAGGTCTTGTCTCTGTCAGGTTTTTCTTTTTCAGGTAATGGAAAAAAAATGCTGAAGAACAGCAGGTAGGGCTCTGGCAGTGCTGTCTATAGGTGCGTGCCAAATCACAAACTTATACACTATTCTGTGCCATTTTGTAGTATGAATAGTGCAAGTAGTGCGTTCACACTGAAATATTCTACTCTGGATTATGAAAGCAAAATTCTCCTACGAGAGTGATTATGATGCTTCTTGATGGTAAATGCGGGTAAACTCATGGCAGGTATTATTTGGTAATATAATCTGGGAATTGCTTTGGTTGGAAATTTAGTTAGTACATAACTATTAGTGTTCTATTAGGGGCGACACTACATTCATATACTATGCTGTTGAGTGTGTAAGTGCATAAGTACACAGTGTATAAGTTCATAGTGTATAGTGTGCCATTTGGGACACAGTTTTTGTCTATTGCAGATTGGAGTGGAGCAGAAGAAGGAGACTCACAAGGGAACAGTGGAGATATGCTTGAAGACCTGGAGCTCAGGAAGCAGGTAGATCTGCTTAAACAGACTGAACAATGGAGTTAGTTTTCAAAGAAATGTATTAAGATTTGACATCTTTTTATGTTTTGCAGATTGGAATGGACCACATGGAGAAAAAGGGAATCACAGACCTCAGCAATGACTGGATGGTCAGTAATTAATTTTTTAAAAATCAGATTGACTGGTGCATGGTATAGATGGTTAATTAGGAGGTAGAACTGCTTGAACAATGGAGTTAGTTTTCAAAGAAATGTATTAAGAAAAATGTAATACTTGGTATCTTTCTCTTTGACAGATTGGCATGGAGCATGTGGAGAAACAGGGAAACAATGACAAGTACATTGTAACAAATTAGGTACAAATTAGGCCTTACATTTTTGAAGTTGAATCAAATTACTTCATAAAACATTTAAAATGATATACTTTAAGTAGTGAGATGGATCGATGGATGGATGGCTAGATAGCATTGAACAAGGCGGTAGAGTTCTATTGATGTTGTCTTTGTCTTTTACAGTGTGGAGAAACTAAGGCAACGATAAGACTGATGGTCAAGTATTACCCACTGACGACAGATGTCCAAAAGGAAGGGGGTGGTGGTGGGCTTGAGCTGAGCTCAGACTACAGGAGTTTTAAAATCCTAACCGATAATGAAATCTGGTTGCAGCACACACATGAGGAATTCTCTTCTGCAAATTTATTAGCCTACCTCAAATCTTAAACGTGCGCACACTACAAGATATGAAAACTGCAGCACTACAAGATATTATTACGATTATCATGACCGGTGGAGCACATCACTCTCTTTATCAATAATTACCAATTATTATTATTATACTAATATTAGATCAACTGCCACTACTGGCAAAACACTCTCATGCACTAAAAATACATTAGGTTTCTGTTTGTGTAGTTGTTAGCGACGGTTTTAAAGTTAAATAAATGGCGACCAATATATAATATAGCGTATAATATATAACTAATAATAATAATAGGCATTTTGGATGTTTATCAGGGTATGACATGCAGGCAGTGGATTGCAGAATGAAGAAATGTTTCTTGTTGATTTGTGCAATATGTCTAAACGAATGTCCAATAATATTAATATTTATAATGATAATTTAAATCTTGCTGCTATGGCTGTGCTGTGTTTGACTGGCAATAGCTCAGCTTTTAGATTGCTATAACTCGCTTCAGTAGTGAAATTGTACCTGTTGCACATTTAATAAGCCCAGTAGTGTAGAAAAAAATCACTCAAAGCAACACCCCTGGTCTTCAGTTATCGCTCGGTCAAAATATTTTCATAGATTAAAATATTTTCTTATAGATTTAGCCTACTCTTTCTCGGTTTACAGGATTAGGCTATATAAACGTAGGCCTGATGATTCTAATTCTATTCACATTGCAGAAAAAAAAAACACAGTTTAATATGTTTAATCGCTTTGGGTTATGGAGATAACTGGCAACGTTTTAGTACTTGGCTACACATGTGTCATTAATATATGCACACCGGTATAAGAATGTTGAATCTGGCTAAGAGTAAAGAATAATTCAAGCTTATTCAAAAAACTATATTTTTATTTATTTATTAAAAGCAACATGATTATCCGCAGCTCATGGCTTTGTTAAAACAGAATAGGTTGGAAAAGCTGTGATCATCCCAATTTAACTGCTAAATATCAAACATGTTTGCTATGATCGTGAAGGCTCTGATTTGTGATGAAGATAGCGAGGTGCGAGATTTTACCTTTAAATGGCTCACATTACCAGATAATCTGCAATTAGAATTAGAACCGATCAAAGTCCTTGACAAGATTTCATCTTCGGTTTTTGAGAGGTGAAAATAAATTGGGTTACAACTCTTGTAGTCTGAGCCCAGCTTTAGATAGTTAGATAGATGTCTTGTCTGTGGCAGGTGTTTCTTTTTCAGGTAATGGACACACAACAGACAGAAGAAGCATTTCTGGAGTTCAGCAAGCATGTAAATCTCTGTTTGTCGTGTCTTTGTTTTTTACAGACTGGAGTGCAGCATGTGGAGGCAAATACAAATCACACCTCAGCAATGACTGGAAACTGATGGTCAGGAATATACTTCAAAAACAGATGGATGTGTGCATGGATGGATGTCCTTCCAAGAGGAAGGGGGTGGTGGTGGGCATAGATTGTTCGTTAGATGTCTTCTCTGTGGCTGTTATTTACATTGTAGGTAATGGACACACAACAGGGAAAAGAGGGAGACTCACGAGCATCAGTGGAGATTTATCTAAAAATTGCTGGAGAACAGCTTGTGCATTGCAGCAGCTCAGCCAGCAGGTAGGGCTCTGTTGGTGCCGTTTTTGTCTTTTGCAGATTGGAGTGGAGCAGAAGAAGGAAACACACAAGGGAACAGTGGAGATTTATCTGAAGAACACTGGAGAACACTTTGTTTATTGCTGGAGATCAGCCAGCAGGTAGAGCTCTGTTAGTCTTGTTTTTGTCTTTTGCAGATTAGACTGGGGCTTGTGGAGAAATGGGACTCACACCTCAGCAATGACTGCAAACTGATGGTCTGGTTGGATGGATGGATGAATGAATGAAAAATAGTTGTCCTTCCAAGAGCAAGGGGGTGGTGGTGGGCTTAGATAGTTAGCTAGATGTTTTGACTGTGGTAGTTTTTTTTTCAAGCAATAGACACACAACAGGCAGAAGAAGGAAACTCACTACAACATCAGTGGAGATTTATCTGAAGAACACTGGAGAACATCTTGTGCATTGCTAGAGTTCAGCAAGCATGTAGAGCTCTGTTAGTCATGTATTTGTCCTGCAGACTGGAATGCAGCATGTTGAGACAAATAGGAATCACAAACCTCAGCAATGACTGAAAACTGATGGTCAGGAATAGCCTTCAAAAACAGATGGATGTGTGCATGGATGGATGTCCTTCCAAAAGGAAGGGGGTGGTGGTGGGCATAGATTGTTAGATAGATGTCTTCTCTGTGGCTGTTATTTACATTGTAGGTAATGGACACACAACAGGGAGAAGAGGGATACTCACAGGAGCATCGGTGGAGATTTATCTGACAATTGTTGGAGAACAGCTTGTGCATTGCAGAAGCTCAGACAGCAGGTAGGGCACTGTTGGGCCTGTCTTTCTCTTTTGCAGATTGGAGTGAAGCAAAAGAAGGAGACTCACAAGGGAACAATTGAGATTTATCTGAAGAACACTGGAGAACACTTGGTTTATTGCTGGAGATCAGCCAGCAGGTAGAGCTCTGTTAGTTTTGTTTTTGTCTTTTGCATGGGTGGATGAATGAATAAAAAATAGATTCCAAGAGGAAAGGGGTGGTGGTGGGCTTAGATAGATAGTTAGATGTCTTGTCTGCGGCCAGGTGTTTCTTTTTCAAGCAATGGACACACAACAGACAGAAGAAGGAAACTCAAGAGCATTAGTGGAGATTTATCTGAAGAATGCTGGAGAACATGTTGTGCATCTCTGGAGTTCAGCAAGCCTGTAGAGCTCTGTTAGTCGTGTCTTTTAAAGACTGGAGTTCAGCATGTGGAGACAAATAGGAATCACACACCTCAGCAATGACTGGAATTTGATGGTTAGAGGTTTGGTATTTCCTGAATGGATGGATGGATGAGTGAAAAATAGATGTCCTTCCAAAAGAAAGGGGGTGGAGGTGGGCATAGATTGTTAGATTTCTTATCTGTGGCAGTTATTTAAGTTGTACACTGTTAACCCTTGCTGTAGATTATGCAGTAAATAACTCTAAAATAGCCAGTAGGGCTGTGCACTAAATCAAAATTGAATCGCAGTCGCGATTTAAAACGTTGTGATTAGCTAATTACACACTTTTTTTCTGCCCTATCAGAATTGCGCAACTGAACTATGCGGAACGCCCACAAAAACAAAAAAAACACAAACAGTAAAGCATGAACGAGTGGGATGATGGCGTCTGCTCCTTTAGAAGCATTAATAGACGAATTACAGTTTTTCTCAGTGGCTTTGGTGCATTTCTCACAACACTATTTACATTTGCACAACAGTTAATGCATTTCTCAAAACAATGAGTACAAACTGCAAAACCTAGTTGATAACCTGCAAAAGCGTGTCACTTGCTCACTGTTAGTCAGAAAGTCCATAACCCAGTTACAGAGAGACATGTCTATATCTAGGTCTTTAAGTTTGATCATTAACTTAAAGGGTATGACAGTGTTGAATGCTAAGCTGAAGTCAACAAACAGCATTCGTGCATAAGTGTTTTTATTGTCCAGGTGTGTGAGTACAGAGTGCAGCGCTATGGAGACTGCATCTTCTGTGCTCCTGTTGCCATGGTAGGCAAACTGTTGTGGGTCCATTGTGGATGGCAGAGAGTCTTTCAGATGTGCCAGGACCAACCGCTCGAAGCACTTCATGATGATGGGTGTGAGTGCTACAGGGCGGTAGTCATTCAGGCATGTTGGGCTGGAGTGTTTTGGCACTGGCACAATAGAGGTGGTTTTAAAGCATGTTGGCACAGCTGCTAGGTTAAGGGACAGGTTGAAAATGTCTGTGAATACCCCAGCGAGCTGTTCTGCACATGCTTTGAGGACACGCCCAGGAATACCGTCTGGTCCAGCAGCCTTACGCACATTGATCCGACTCAGTGCGGTGTAGACTTCTGAGGAAGTGAGTGTAATGGGTGAGTGGTCGGTTGAGGAAGTGATCCTGATGTAGGGTTTATTATTGTCTCTTTCAAAGCGGGCATAAAAGTCATTAAGCTCGTTCAGGAAGGAGACATTTGTGGCTGTGGGTGTGGAATGGCTGGGTTTGTAGTTGCTGATGGCCTGTATGCCCTGCCACATGCGCCGAGGATCAGAGTTGGAAAAGTGCTCCTCTAGCTTTAGCTTGTAACAGTGCTTGGCTTTTTTGATGCCCCTCTTCAGATTAGCCCTGGAAGTGCTGTAGGCCTGTGCATCCCCTGATCTGAAGGCAGTGTTGCGTGCCTTCAGCAGGAGGCGCACCTCCTTGTTCATCCATGGCTTTTGATTTGGGTATGTGGTGATCTGTTTCTGGGTTGTAACACTGTCAATGGTGGTGTTGATGTATTCCAGAACAGAGGAAGTGTAGCTGTTAATGTCTGTGTGACAGCCACATGTGGCCTGGGAAGCAAACATACTCCAGTCTGTGTGTTGAAACCTGTCCTGGAGTGTGGAGTCTACCCCCGCTGGCCACACTTTGATGGTCCTCACTGATGGCTTCACACGGTTGATGAGGGGTGAGTATTGGGGGGTGAGGAACAAAGAAAGGTGATCTGATTGACCCAGGAGGGGGAGGGGGGTAACAGCATAGGCTTCAGCCATGTTTGTGTATACCTGGTCCAAAGTCTTGTTTCCCCGTGTGTGACAGAAAATGTTTTGATGGAATTTGGGGAGCACTGTCTTTAAGTTTGAGTGATTAAAATCCCCCGCAACAATAAAAGCAGCCTCCGGGTGAGCAGTCTGTTGTTTGCTGATGGCTGCATGAAGTTCATTCATAGCAAGCTTTGCATCAGCATCGGGTGGAATATAAGCAGCGATTTATAAAGGTGGAGGTGAACTCCCGTGGCAGATAAAACGGTCTGCAATTGACCATCAGAAATTCCAGGTTAACAGAGCAATGTCTCCCAACGATGACAGAGTTTGTGCACCACGCTTTGTTAATATAAATGCATAATCCTCCGCCTCGGGTCTTACCGGAGTCATCCGCCGCTCTGTCTGCTCAGAATGTTTGATGCTCAGTTAAAGATACAGCGTTGTCTGGTATCCCGCTGTTTAGCCATGTTTCTGTGAAAATCATGACATTACAGTTCCATAATCTTTTGCTGTGGTTGATGCGCAGTCTAATCTCATCCATTTTGTTCACCAGGGACCGTACATTGGCGAGGAAGATGCTGGGTAAAGAGAGCCGGTGTGGTGTTAGCTTTAGCTTAGCTCTTAGCCCGCCGCGCTTCCCCCGCCTTTGTTTACATTCGCATCGCTGTCTCCAAGCACTTCCGCCCGGCCGGACAGAGCGCTCAGCCTCGGGTGTCCTGGCGATCTCTGGGATGAGTCGTAGATTGCTGATAAAACTGTCCGAAATGCACAAACCAATATCCAAGATCTCCTGTCGGGTGTACGATGTAAAGGCATTACTGTTCTGCACGAACAGACCCGAAATGAGCAGGAAAAATACTGGAAAAATTGCAGAAACTGGAGAGACGCCGAGCCACGCGATGTGTACGCGCCGCCATCTTGGTCTTACTAATCTTACTTAAAATCTTACTAATCTTACTTAAAAAGTAATTTGAATAAATTTGTAACTTAAGTTAATATCTTTTCAGTTGCTTTTTAACTAACACTCACTGCATTTTAGCAGTAAAAAGCGATACAGATTATTGAGCTTAAGCTTGACTACAAAATAAAAATTGCTAATCAAATCAAAATCGCAATATCTGTCAAAAAATAAATAAATAAATAAAACTCTCAGTTAGATGTTTTCCCCAAATTGCACAGCCCTAATAGCCAGTGTTTTGCTGTAATAAAAGGAAACAGTATTTTACTGTAAAATGAATAGGATTTGTATGAAATTGTGTAGTACGAAGAATAAGTTACAGTAATTGACTTTATGTAGCTATTACAGGATGTAACTGTGATAATAAATGGTAGATTACTGTTCAACAATTACTGTCTCATCTTCTCTGATTCTTTATGTTGTTATTTATAGAGAGTTACACTTATCTTAAGACTTATTCTAAACACAAATGTGTTGGTTCTTTAATGGAGCCAGGTGTTAATATGTTTACTTCTGAGTGTGCTCCATTCTCTGTCTATCAGTTCAGATGAAGAGTCTGACATGTTTTTAAAAAAAAATTTAATTCTAGTCAAAATAAAACAAATAAGACTTTCTCCAGAAGAAAAAATTCTATCAGGCATACTGTGAACATTTTCTTGCTCTGTTAAACATCATTTGGGAAATATTTAAAAAAAGAAAATCAAAAGGAGGGCTAATAATTCTGACTTCAACTATGGACGAGATGCATTTGAAGGCAAAATTATTCATTCTTTTGAAATTTATTTCTTTTTCAAACAATATCCCAAGTTGTGTTAAACAGAGCAAAGACATTGTCACAGTTTTTCTTATAATTAACCTGACTTGCCTAGTTTAACCTAGTTAAGCCTTTAAATTGCACTTTAAGCTGAATATTAGTATATTTGAATATCTTGCAAAATAACTAGTGAAAATGTTTTTAAATAATTCTTTTCTGCACAGCTGCAGAAAGACTTTTAATGTGAATTTTCATCTCACATTTACCTAGTTCACTCTACAAAAAAAAAACGCTAAGCACATGTCGACTGTTAATAACAACATTAAAATTACAATTAAAATGCCTAAAAAGATCAAATAATAAACTGAACTTTCAAAACGACTACCCAAATGATAAATCAAATGCTCAAATTATCAAATAATAAATCAAAATGCAGTCTCAAATGGGAAATCAAATGTATTTGATATTTAATTTTCATGATCAACTCAGAAAAAACCTGTCAAAATTTAATGACAAATCAAATGCTCAAACTTATTTAAATACTCAAACCGACACAGCAAATGATAAATCAAATGCAAATGAAGAGTGTCAATTAACCAGCCTGGGTGGAGCTTTAAGGCGAAGAAGTTAATGACAACTACCAGTAGCGCTATGACTTTTTTTCAATAATGGTTTAACTACTCTATGTAGTTTTTGTACTTCAGTGAAGTATTGCAGTGTTTAATTTTCTTTTTTTTTTTTTTTTGTGGCGGTAGGAGTTACTACCATTATTGATGATCCTAAGGTTTCCTATAAAAATAACTAAAGAGATAGTGTACCCAATACTGATAATTTATCATTTACTCACTCTGTTCTTTCTCCAAGCCTTATGAACTTTTTGTTTTTAATTACTTGAGAGCACACACAAAAAGTCATAGACTGTTTAGATCTATACTGTCACGATCACCAGCGCTCTAGCCTGTGCAGATTGCTGGAGAACTACACATTGGACACTACAATGAACTACAACTCCCACCATGCACCTCACACACACACTAGTTTCTGGTTCCTCCTGATTACACACACAGCTGGAAGCTCATGATGGAATGATTACTAGGACTATAAAGACACCTCATTCACATAGACTCTTTGCTGGGTCTTGTTTTTCCCTGTGAAGCATTACAAAGTAGTTTTCCTTGTTTGTCCTGCCATATTTTAATCCTTGTCTTGTCTCCTGTCCTGTTTCTAATTCTGTGTCTAATAATTGTTTTTTTAACATTTCTCTCTATTTTAGTTTTATTTTATTTTTTTCAATTGAACTTTGTTTGTTCTGATAACGTACTATTTCTTAGTACCAATTTTCAAAATAGTTTTTTGTTTACTTCAGGCATTCCAGTTCTGCAGACAAAAATGTTCAGTTGGCACAAACTAAACTAATAATCTTAATAATCCAACCATAATAAATAATCCAATCATAATAATCTTATGTTAATCCAACTAAATTTTTTTTGTATTACTGGCAAATAATTTTAGGTCAGTGCAGCTCATATTTTCAAAAGTTGAGTGAACAAGAAAATAAGAAAGAAAATAAGGAATGTTTTTTTTTGTTTGTTTGTACTGGCTTAAATAATTTTTTATAGTGTTAATATATAATTTGTGCTGTTTGTAATGCTCCACTATATGAAACTTTGCTTATTAACGTATATACAGGTGCTGGTCATATACTTAGAATATCTTCAAAAAGTTGATTTATTTCACTAATTCCATTCAAGAAGTGAAACTTGTATAATGTATACATTCTTTTGAGCCAGACTGATATATACAGTTATTTATACTATTTATTTATTTAAATTTTGATGACAACTAATGAAACCTCCCAATTCAGTATCTTAGAGAATTAGAATATTCTGAAAAGGTTCAGTGTTGAGGACACCTGATGCCACACTCTAATCAGCTAATTAATTCAAAACACCAGCAAAGGCCTTTAAAGGTGCTGTATGTAGGTTTTTGGCTCTTTTAAAGGGCACCTATGGTGAAAAATCTACTTTTCAAGCTGTTTGGACAGATATGTGTAGATATAGTGTATAGACTGTCATATTGGGGTGATATAAACACACTCAGTCCTTTTTTTCAAGTTAACAACATAAAAACAGTGGACCAATTGGAGCGGTTTTGAGATCGACCGCAACTTGACGAAGGAGTGCGGTCCCCCCGCCCACCAATATTGATTGACAGGTGCGCATTACCATATCCTCAGTATGTTGTTTCACGTCCGCCAATTTCAGCGTGTGAGTCAAAGCGATGTCACCAAAGAAACACCCTTGCTCTATTTTTAGATGTAAGGCTCATTGGGCTCAACATTCACCACATTATGGCTCTCCTTGCCACCAGTGTTTGTGAGTTTTGGTGGGTTTGCATACATGTGTACTTTTTATTGTGTCTTCCTTAAACATCAGCGGTTTGTTTTTCCCGCGGTCACAGAAGCTCCCTGTCATCTTAACTAGGTGCAGCTGGAAAGTGCGAGTGCGTTGCTTTACGTGCGCGTCCCTCTATTGGAAATAACTAACGACACACAGCGCCATGCATTTTGCGGTGTCGCGGATGAAAGTGAGGACCGGGGGTTTGCTCACTATTCTGCCACCAAGGTCGCCTCTATGGACGTGCTGGTCCTGTTCAGGGCACTTCATATTTCTGCCTCGCCACAGAGCATTATCTGAATAGTTTCATTTTAAATAACATGCAAATGTGCATGTCTGGTGTGTCGTGTCGTAGTTTTGAGCGACGCATCTGGTGTATGACACCCTTTAGTTATAGCCTCAAGCAGGTCGTACACCAGAAGCGCCAATCTGCGACACGCAGCGTTGCGCCATGCAGCGGCATGCATTTCTGTATTTTAAACATAATTTCTATCAGATGCGCCACATGCGATACTTTCAACTATCATGTGCGCCGTGTCGTGGTGCATTCGGTGTGTGTGATGCCCTTCAGTCAAAGTTAATTCAGTGTGCTTGGTTATTAGTCTCAATGTAGGCTACAAGCTCTGAGCTTTAAACTAGCACACAGTTGGCTGTAAAACTATACAAAGACACACATGATTTTGTACTCTCTGCTTGGTCTGTGTCCGAGTCGTACATGTACAGCTGAATGCTGGTCCTCTCACTCATGTTGCTTCTCTCTGTCTGCCTGTCTATTGCCATACACAAAGCGGGGGAGCTCTTGGCTCTGCCCACTTGTTAAGTTGGGCGGGAAATCGAAACTAATTTTCATGTGAAGCAACACGCCCCTAAAACAACTAACTGTGTACACGCCCCCTAAATGACACTTTTTAACACATCATAATAAAAAATCTGAATTGTGTTTTAAATTGAACCTAAACTGACACACTCAGAAGAACCATAATATTAATATTACATCTTAAAAAAGAGGTGAAATAGGTGCCCTTTAAAGCATAAAAATTTTTAAATATTGGGTGAGAATGTTTTTAAAAACGATCGTGATATGAGTCTGATATATCCTGCACACAGGCCTCAATGTCATCCATGTGTTTTGAGATAAATAAAAACCGCTTAGCGATCGCTAGCTTGTTGACAGTAAATTTATTTATTCATAAGATTAAATAACGTAACATTTACAGGAAGATTGCATTAGATAACGTCAGTTCGTACATTAGTTAACACGAATTTACCATGAACAACACATATGTTAAGCGTTAATTAATATTTTTTAATGTTAAATAAACATGCATTAGTTAAAACGTGTTTCTAATTGTTGTATTTGGGGTGCGGGTGGTGCTTATAATTGGAATAGGCTATTATTCATATATTTATTTGTCTAAAAGTTGCAGGACAATGAATCAAACTTCTAAGAAATGTATTACTACACACAAACGGGTCCTACCTTTCTGACGGCACCCTGGAGATGACGTCACTCCCCAAAGACACAGATGCGCATAGTTCGGGGTCAGATCAGTCTTTTATACACCCCGAATACCCTAATTAGAGGGTGCACCCACAATATGCTTAACGCTGGCTGGTCGGTCGCATCACTACATATTGTATCTCTTTACATTAACAGCTTAAGATAATTAGCAAATGTTTACTTTCACATAGACTAATGTATTTGTTCATTGATTAAATAACATGACTAAACAATGAACAACACATGTATTCAGTAGTACTAAATCATTGTTCACGTAAACATACGTGTGTTACTTAATGCAGTTAACATGAACAAATAAAGAACAATGACTTAGGTTCAGCACTCCACAGTCTTCAACTGGCATGTTATTCATGTTTGTAGACTCTTTGCTAATATGATTGATCACTGAATAAAGAGATATTGAATATCTCATTGAATAAAGCACATGAGGTTTACCTGAGGTGATCATTGTAATAGTTTTCTGTTGTTTACCTGTGAGAAATAGAAGCTGTTTCTAATATATCAATTTAAGGTGTTGGTTAGGACAAAAACTCGTTTTAATATGGAAAATATTCCCTTTATCGCATGTCGTTGCTTTTATTAGAACACGGTTTAAATCACTCGCTCCTGTCCTTAATCTGGCAACCTGCGCTTGCCTTTGTTTTGATCTAGGAGTGCAATACCTAGTTCAACCACTGGGTGTCAAATTTACATACTGCACCTTTAAATGTTCTCTCAGTCTAGTTCTGTAGGCTACACAATCATGGGGAAGACGGCTGATTTGACCATTGTCCAAAAGATGACTATTGACACCTTGCATCATGAGGAGGGCAAGACACAAAAGGTCATTGCAAAAGAGGCTTGCTGTTCACAGAGCTCTGTGTTCAAGCACATTAATAGGAAGACGAAGGGAAGGAAAAGATGTGGTATAAACAAGTGTACAATACGGATAACCGCACTCGGAGAGAATTATAACAAAACCCATTAAAAAATGTGGGGGAGAGTTCTCAAAGATTCACAAAGAGTGGACTGCAGCTGGAGTAAGTGCTCCAAAAATCACTATGCATAGACATATGCAAGACATGAATTTCAGCTGTCACATTCTTTGTGTCAAGCCACTCTTGAACCAGACAGTGTCAGAAGAGTTAAGTTCTCTGATGAAACACATCAGATCACAATGATCACAATCCACGTTGCTTGAGGTCTAGTGTAAAGTTTTCACAGTCAGTGATATTTGGGGTGCCATGACAATTGCTGGTGTTGCTCCACTGTTTTTTGGGGTCCAAGGTCAATGCAGCTCTATACCAAGACGTTTTAGAGCACTTCATGCTTCCTGCTGCTGACCAACTTTATAGAGATGCGGATTTCATTTTCCAACAGGACTTGGCACCTGCACACAGTGCTAAAGCTACCAGCAACCTACTCTATATCTAAAGTTTAAATATTTTTGTTTGCTTTATTTTATAATGCATAACTTCTATTTCTTCATAATTTAGATTCTTATCGTTATTACAGTATTATTTTGTTACTGTTATTTTATTTAAGGTTATGAGTGGTTTTGTGAGCACTTCACTGCATATCATTCTGTGTATTACATCATTTGAATTTTAGTCATGAAAGCGTGTCAGACTAGAGGTTACCAACATTTTTCTTTTGTTAAGTTATTTACTTTGATGTTTAACAGAAGACAGAACTGACAAAGGTTTAAAACAAGTAAAGGGTTATAAAATTATAGAATTTCCATAATTTCATAACCATTGGCCTGCTGCTTTCTGTACAGCTGCATGTTATAGAGACTCTATTAGTATCTAAGTTATACAGTCTAATTCACCCAAAAAAACACTCAAGCTTTCAAACACAGCAGTGTGATTAAAACATTCAGAATGCACATCATCAACTGCTAAATTCAAATGTTCTTTCACATGATGGCTCACCCTACTAGTGTTTCATTTAAATAACATCTTTATTTTTGGTTTAAGACATTCAAATACTACTAGTAGTAAAACAGAATTTATGGTGTGTAAAATAAACACTGATGTCTATGGAGATGGCAATAATAATTATTTTTAAACATAATTAAACAATGTGCTTTATTCATGCCTAATGATTGAGGCATGGCAGACAGGGATCAAAACAGTCATGGCAAAGGTAATTCAAAAGAGTAGTCTAAACGCATCAGAGGCTACGTTTACATGGACATCAGTAATTGAATTACTTGCTTTAATCTAAATAAGACAATAATATGTTTACGGTGTTTACTTTTTGAATGTTCCGTTCATGATCCTGTTTTACATGTTATAACATATAATTCAATTAACGTCATTGCGTCACCACGCTATCCACATTTTCTCTGGAGTTTCATGTAATTTCGGATGTTTTATTTTAAATTTGTCAACTTTAACTGCAGTTTGGCACTTTCACTTTCATTCGAGAACATTTCATGCATGCCCCCCTGACTAAAAATATTGGATGCGAATGTTTTAATAGAATTTGATACTGCACGCCGAATGGGAAAATCAAATTTGCATTTCACGGTGTATGTGTCTGTGGTCCTTTACTGACTCAATAGGAGCAGAGAAAAGTCTCAAAATGCCAGGTTGTCAAACAGACTATATTGTCGCAAAATGCTGCAGAAATTCCACACGACAGTAATAGTTCGATTCAGGTGTTTACATGTCTGTACTGCACTTCAGTAATGCGACTGAAATACTCGATGTCTTAATTCCATTTCTGTGTAGTTCGATTATGACTTTAGTCAGATTAAATTAATCAAAAATCCTTGTTTACGTGGTAGACTCTTAATCAGAGTATCATTTTAATCTTATTAAAATTGGATATTGGTGTCCATGTAAACATACTCATTGTAAACGCGGCCTAAGAGACAAAGGTAATCTAATAAACAGTCCAAAGGCAAAAACAAGGCAGATATAGCAAAACATAAAAAAAGAAAACAAGTAACAGGCTACATAACAGTCCAACATAAAACAATACTGACCAACAAATGAGTGTGTCTGTGGTGAGTTTAAACCATTAACAAACTTTTTCTTCTAGAAGATGCTTAAAATGGAACTATTGCGTGGCGAAAACACTAAATGCCTGTTTACACCTGATTTATGAAAACAGTTTCATTTACATTTGACTGCATCTCCGCTAAACAGACAGGATTTAGATCTTCAAATCCAGTGCTATATGCAAAGTTTACTAGGTTATATTGACTGAAGCTGCAGATACACTGCATTTTATTTATTTAATATTATTATAAAAAATAATTAAGCTATATATCTTATTTGGAACTCATTTTATTTTATTTGCAGGCTGTAAAACATTATTACAAGCACACAAGGTGGACCCCAAAATTACATTCATTATAGGCAAACTGAAACATCTATTTTTGTAATATAGATACTTGCAACACATCATTCAAAACTGTAAAGAGTTCAAGTTAATTTTACGTAAAAAAATACTCTCCCAAAAACAAATCAACATGCCCTTGTAAATGCACAAAACCCTATATTTTTCTATTATTATTCCTCTATTATTTTCTATTATTGTTATTATAGGCCAGGAGTCGGGAACCTTTTTTCAACATTGTCACATCCCCGCCTCGTTCCTGCTCACCCAATCCTGTTTCACCACCTCAAACCAGTCCTAACCAATCACGAGAACCTTCCCCTGAGTACTAACCATCCGCACCTGTTCATCATTACTCTGGACACTATATAATCTTACCTCCTCAGTTCATTCAATGGCCAGTATTGAAGTTGAATGGTTGTCTTCTCCCAAGCTCCCTCGGCTTCACTTCTTCCATGGATGTTCCTCCTGAGTCTTCATACTCGTCGCACTGATAAAGGGAAGTGTCTTTACAATCTGACATTATTTGAAGATCTGTATTCACCCTCATGCACTTTAAAGGGCACCTATTTTACCCCTTTTTTAAGATGTAATATTAATATTATGGTTCTTCTGAGTGTGCCAGTTTAGGTTCAGTTCAAAACACAATTCAGATTTTTTTTATTATGATGTGTTAAAAAGTGCCATTTTGGGGGCGTGTTGCTTCACATGAAAATTTGTTGAAAACTTAACAAGGGGGCGGAGCCAAGAGCTCCCCCGCTTTGTGCATTGCAATAGACAGGCAGACAGAGAGAAGCAACATGAGTGAGAGTATCAGCCAGCTGTACATGTACGACTCAGACACAAACCAAGCAGAGACTACAAAATCATTTGTGTCTTTTACAGCCAACTGTGTGCTAGTTTAAAGCTCCGAGCTTGTAGCCTACACTGAGACTAATAAAGCACACTGAATTAACTTTGACTAAAGGGCATCACACACCGGATGCACCGCGACACGTCGCACACATGACAGTTAAATGTATCGCACACTTGCAGCGTCGGTGTGTCACCTGTTAGAAACTTATGTTTAGAATTCAAAAAAGCATGCCGCTGCGTGGCGCGACGCTGCGTGGCGCCGATCGGCACTTCTGGTGTACGACCTGCTTGAGTCGTTAGTTTGTTATTTCCAATGGAGGGACGAGCACGTGAGGCAGTGCGCTCGCACTTTTCAGCTGCACCTAGTTAAGATGACAGGGAGCTTCTGTGACCGCGGGAAATGCAAACGGCTGAAGTTTAAGGAAGACACAATGAAAAGTACACATGAATGCAAACACACCAAAACTCACAAACACTGGCGGCAAGGAGAGCAATAACGTGGTGAATGTTGAGCCCAATGAGCCTTACATCTAAAAATAGAGCAAGGGTGTTTCTTTGGTGACGTCGCTTTGACTCACACGCTGAAAATGGTGGACGTGAAACAACATATTGAGGATATGGTAATGGCCACCTGTCAATCAATATTGGTGGGTGGGGGGACCGCACTCCTACGTCAAGTTGTGGTCGGTCTCAAAACGGCTCCAATTGGTCCACCGTTTTTATGTTGTTAAATTTAAAAAAAAAAAGGACTGAGTGTGTTTATATCACCCCAATATGACAGTCTATACCTACACATATGTCTGTCCAAACAGCTTGAAAAGTAGTTTTTTTTTTTTTTACCATAGGTGCCGTTTAAGCCTGTTCACCACCAACAGAGGTTTTGGATGTTACACCTATGCTTATCTCTCACTGTGTTTACAAGGCGAAGACTTGTGGTGTTCCTCGTATGATCTTCCATTGCCCTTAAACTGTATGACTGCTTTTTTTTTTTTTTTTTTTTTTTCGCCTGCTGTGCATATAGCGAGCAGCACTGGCAAGCTAATAACACCCAACTCCATTCACGCAGTGCTGTGAGCGTGATCGCCAGCACATAACAACTGCCTCATACGACCTGTGATACCATTTGATTACCTTTTGAATAAACCTTGTGAAAAGATAACCGTCTCTGTTTACCAGCGTGACAGACATGGAGCTTTTTATTATTATTTTTTTAAGAGCCATTTGGATGCATATTTATCTCAAAATACCTCTTTAAAAATTCATTTGCTACTAATTAATACAGGTTTAAACAACTTTAATTTGTCCATGCACAATATGAAGCATCACATGTTGAGCAAGTCCATGAATGAAGAACGTTTTTTTTTTTTTATTCACTCACTAAATTATTATTTTTTTTCTTACAGTGTTAACAGTTCTTAATCGTTTTGTTGTAAAAAAAAATACAATAAAGAGGGAATTGTAATTGTATTTTCCATAGGAAACTTTCTAGAAAAATTTCTAGTGATGGTGGTTTTTTTTAAACTGTAAAATATTATTGAAGGAAGACCGTTTCATTGTATTTTTGGTCAAAGAGCCACTTGTGGCTCGAGAGCCATAGGTTTCCTACCACTGTTATAGGCTATTATTATATGGCTGCATTTCTGTTGTTAATACAGCGATTTGATATAAATTTTTAACACTTTTTATAATTTCACGGTCAAAAATAAAACAAAACAAACATCTCAAACTGTTATCTGTGGCCTTCCTTTGCTTATGAATTTCAAGATGCACTTTGTACTAAAGCAGAGCTACATAACATTGCCTATGGCCAAACAGACA
>CAIGQZ010001464.1:1923250-1934713 GCA_903798205.1 Danio tinwini | reverse complement strand
TTTTTTTTTTTTCTCACGTCATTGTTTAACTGCCAAAAAGATACTTTGAGACATATTGTGAGGATGTGAGGCAACATAGGTTTATTTTATTGGTAATTTGGTGAGATCACAGCGAGCTGGCTGCAGGTTAAGAACTTCAATGTTGCCATGACAAATCTAGTTAAAGCAACAAAATAGATTTTAATAATGGACGAGACAGAAACTTGTTGATGTAACAAGGACAAATCTTGTTGAGTTGAAGTGCTTTACTGACATTGAGTAAATAAGAATAAGAATAAATTCAATCAGATAACCAGTCAAACTTTGCGAACCTGGTGGTTTCGCAACACCCCATAAGTAGTTCCGTTTGAGAGTGTAGAAGCTATGTCATATGCATCACTTCTGTTTTATTTTACTGTACAAAAGTTATTTACACTTAAATGCACAGTATACTGGATACCCGAGCTGGGTATTGAACATTGGTTTATTTTCATATTTTATAGTCATAGACAAATTTTGATATAATGTTAAATGGAATATAATGCCTAAAATGGAAAGGAGATAAAATAAGTAATGTAAACTCATGTTCCTATAGTTATTATCATGTAAAACTAAGCAGCAGCAAATATGTCCTATTTGATATCAATGATCAAAAAGTTATTTTCCCTGTATTCAGTTGAATTACAATAATTTTGTCATATCACATGATGGAGATAAAATTCTTTTTCCTAGTGTTTGCTGCTCTCTGTTGATTTCAAGCAGAACTGTCTGGAGTAGCCAAATTCTCTAGATAATCTACACCCTTTCAAAAAAGCATTTTAGAACAAAAAATAAAAAAGATCATCATCATAAAACAGAAAAAATATCAAATATTATTTATTACATTCAGCAGTTTCTTATGTAAATTTAAAGGGTTTTCTATTCAATTACACTGGAATTTTTCATTCATAGCAATGCATTTGGATATGGAAGGCTTTCAAAATTTGGTAGGCGGAAAATACATTAAAAAAAAAATGGTATAGCACCTCTTATCAGTTGGAATACAATAACTTCTGCAAAGATTATGGTAGAGACATTTTTTTTGATTACAGACATGTGCAGGAACCACCAAAATTTATTACAGCAACCTAGACCACAAAGAACCTAAAAGGTATACTTTCAAATTTAGGTTTATAAAAAAAAATACAAACAGCTCCTCTTTTTTTATGTGTTTATTATAACACAGACAACATATACAGTTATTTTAAATACTTTCAATAGGGTTTTATGAGAATTCAAAGGGTTTTCTTTAAAATGATACCAAATTTTTGCATTTACACCTCTGCATGTGGATTTAAAAAGCTTTTAAATTTGGGTAGGCAAAATCCAGGCGGAAATCCCAAAATAGCACTAGACTTTAAAAGGATAAATACAACACAAACTTTTTTTATTCAATTAGCTGCAAAGACGTTACACAGATGTATGAAAACCATGTTGAATTCACGAGTTTATGTTGTGTTCATATAACACATTCAAATCAGTTCAAGTTTACTTGATTTGTTTAGATGCACAATGGGTGCTATGATTAAATTATGTTGATTCAACAAATTATTTGTTTGAGTGTACTTATCCAACAGAGATGCTTAAGAGGAACCCAAGCAAGATTCCAACAGGCAATCCAGCAGAAACACAACCAACTTCAGGAGCTGAGAGATGCTATGAACTCTCATGAAGTGAGTTGGTAACACTTTACAATAACAGTGAATGAATAATGATGAACTAATATATCAATTAGACAGTACTTTATTATGAACTAACATTTAGTTCCCATATTAGTACATCATTATTCATGTACTGGTATTGTAAAGTGTTACCGGTCAGTTTTCTACAGTCTGAAAACACTTAAGTCCCACTGTGGGTGACATGATGTGTGATGTATGTCCTGACAGAGCTCTGCACAGACAGCGGTGGAGGACAGTGAGAGGATCTTTACAGAACTCATCTGCACCATTGAGAGAAGCTACTTTGAAGTGATACGACTGATCCGAGATCAGGAAAAAGCTGCAGTGAGGCAAGCTGAAGGACTATTGGAGCAGCTGGAGGAGGAGATTGATGATCTAAAGAGGAGAGACTCTGAGCTGGAGCAGCTTTCACACACAGAGAATCACATTCATTTCCTCCAGGTAACAAAACTCTGAAATATAGGACTGTTGGCAGGAATGTGGTCAGGTGTTCTGAGAAGTTTCTGAATCTTTAAATTGGTTATTTTCTGTAGATGTTCCAGTATATCTCTGAACATCCTGAATCTACAGACATATGCAAGACCACTGTCAGTTCTCTCCTATTTTTTCATGATGTATCAAAATCAATCAATGAGCTGAAGGAAAAGGTTGAGGGTTTCTGTAATGAAGAGCTAGAAAAGTTCTCTGATAGAGGTAAAGTACCTGTAGTCAACAAGCATTAGAAATTATTCTGACATTACATCAAATTTTACATTTTTACTTGGAAACTAATTAGAAAGCCTGTTCTAATTGAATTTACTTCTATAGTGCTATGCATACAAAAGACTCCATCCAGCGAACTCAAGACCAGGAAAGAGCTCCTACAGTGTAAGACACTATAAAGCACACATGGTTTACAGCACATCATATAGGTTTATACTGAGCAAATTATCTTTTTTCTCCCCTAAACATAACATACAAAAAAAGGTAACTCATTAGATGACAACCCATAAAGTACCACATAAGTACAGTGAAATAACTGCAAAGTACTTTTCTGTAAGTATAGTATGTTCAATTCAATTAATCTATATTTCTATAGCACTTTTACAATGTAGATTGTGCCAAAGCAGCATAACTTAGAGGTTTTTGTAAATTGAAACTGTGTCAGTTGAGTTGAAGTTCAGTTAAGTTTATTTCAATGTGGTTTAATTTTTTACGGCTGAAAGTCCAAAGATTGAAGAGAAAATCCGCTGATGCGCAGCTCAACAAGTCCTAAACAAAGCAAGCCAGTGGCAACAGTGGCGAGAAACAAAACTTCACCAATTGACGAAGTGAAGGAAGAAACCTTGAGAGAAACCAGGCTCAGTTGGGCATGACCATTTCTTCTCTGGTCATACGTCTTGTGCAGAGCTGCAGTCTAGCCAGCACAGGCTGGAGAATGCTAGACATTAATCGTAGAGAAGCTGCTGGTGTGAGTAAGGCACCAGCGGGTGTTTAGGCTGGCCCACGAGATCAATGCGGAGACTTGTCTGTCACTGTGGTCTTTCAGGAATCAGTCTCATTCTCTCCGCTCCTCCATGACCACCACGGCATCAGCTCAGTATACGGCCTTATCCAGAAATATGGATACTATGGCATCTTTTCTTCACAGGTCTTGGATCTCTGGGGATCTCAGGATGAGTA
The DNA here is from genome assembly GCA_903798205.1 of Danio tinwini. Lineage (NCBI taxonomy): Eukaryota > Metazoa > Chordata > Actinopteri > Cypriniformes > Danionidae > Danio > Danio tinwini. The sequence continues at coordinate 1,931,351 of CAIGQZ010001464.1, read as the reverse complement.
TCCCAAAGTGGAAATGGAGAATAAAGAAAATAATTAGCATAGCTGCTGTTCATAGTGTATTTAAACAAGATGCAAAAATGAAGTGTTATAAGTGAAAATAATAGTTATTCATACAAACATAGAAACAAACATGTAAAGCATATGAGTGTTTCTAACAAAATATCTGGTGCCTTAAGACAGGAGTAGTGTGTTCTACGGGTGGTAGTCAAGCCACTCACCTGCGTGGAGCACACTCATGCATCATACCGTTATGTAATGCATTGTGTGTATGCTTTACTAAAAAGATAGGTCTTTAATCTAGTTTTGAACTGGGAGAGCGTGTCTGAGCCTCAAACATTATCAGAAAGGCTATTCCAGAGTTTAGGAGCCATACATCAGAAGACTTGACCTCCTTTAGTGGACTTTGCTATTCTAGGTACTACCAGAAGCCCTGAGTTTTAAGATCTTGATATGCGGGTTAAATTTTAGCGAGACAGAAGGTTGGTTAGATAAACAGGAGCTAGATTGTTTAAAGCTTTATAGGTAAGAAGTAATATTTTATAATCAAGACAGAACTTAACAGGCAGCCAGTGTAAGGAGGATAAAATTGGGGTGGTAAAAAATTGGGGTGGTAAGAACTCTGGCAGCTGTATTTTGCACTAGCTGAAGTTTATTATTAGAGGATGCTGGGCAACCAGCGAACAGAGCATTACAGTAATCCAGCCTAGAGGTCATAATAGCATGAACTAGCTTTTCTGCATCTGAGATGGATAGCATACTTCGTAACTTAGCTAAATTTCTCAGATGAAAGAAAGCAGTTTTTGTGACATGGGAAATATGATTTTTACAGAAGGGCTAATACTTACTTTGTATCCCTCTAATTGCAATCAACGGCGCTGCACAATCTCTAGAGGCCTCGGGATGAGCATAACCTAAGGGAACAAACTGCAATGCTTTGGTAATAAGGGGGTTCAACCAGATATGCAACATGCAAAGTACAGCATGAGTATGTTGAATTTACGGTATACTTTTTTAAAGTACAAACTTATGTTTGGGTAATAGGGGGTAACAAAAAGATATTCAACACACTTTTACTGTGTATTAGTTTTTCTCCATTGGTTTGGCTCATTTCTTGAAACTGGAATTACATTCTTAAAACAACATGGACAAACCTCCAAACTACTTGGCAATTGTTCACAACAGAATTGAATTTCTCATTCATTTGATCAAATTGCAAATGTCTAAGTACATCTAGCCTACCTTTAGCACAATTTCCAAGTGAATAGATCTAGTTGATCTAAACTGATTGTTGATTCTCAGTTCAATGGTTGTTCGCTCCAAAATGTGTCAGCGTCATTTCATTGTATAAGTCATCACATGCACAATTGTCTGTTCAATTGTCCAAATTAGTCAAGAACATAACACCATGAATATCATATATGAATCTGGGGAATATTTGATACATTTATTACAGCAACTGGCAGGTGACACTAGAACTTGACTAACAAAGGAGGAATTTCACACATCTCAGATGACCAATCAAGCACTGTAGGCTGCATATAATTATCATTGTCTTTTGTTTGTGTGTTTATATTACAGTATATTATGCTGTATACAGTACCTTTTTTATTTTGATGTATGTTAATTATTTTATGTGTGTGATTGATAATAGTTACAATTTCATTGGCAGTATGAGTGCAATGTATAATGTCAAACCTTGGAGGCTACTCTTAACCTAACATCCCAACACTATCTCACGGCAATTTGTAACTTTTTGATTTAGTGGCTAATTCAGATTAATTTGTATGATCTCATTCTTACAATTTAGATCATACAATTTAGTATGATTTGCTTATCCCCCAATAATGGTTGGGTTTAGGGGTGTGGTTGGGTGCCACACCTCCTTTTTAAAATTGTACATTTTACTGAACACATATGAATTAGCCACTGAACTGACAAAACATAAAATAGTTACATTTCCTTGTGAGATCAGACTGAAAATCCTTATTTCTTATCATTGTTTTAATCTTAATTTATTTTATTTAGTTTTTTACACAATTGTGTTCTGTCAAAAGACAAAAAACAGTTCAGTAACAATATGCAAAAACTAGGCTAAGACTGAACGGTGGACATAAGGGATATTTCAATGGTCATCTGTCATAGTGACAAAACATCTAAACATTTTGACTTGCAGTGCTTACACTGCACTGACTGTTTAAATAAGAAGCAAATTTAGTTTTGACACATGAATGAACAGTTTTGGGAAAGATATGAGCTTTTGCGAGTGAGCTATAGTGTTGTGCTGAACTGTAAGACCGTTTTGCAAAGCAATCTTAGAGTATTGAGAATGTAATTCCTGTTTCAAGAAATGAGTCAAACCAATGGAGAACAACTGTAACTTCAACTAGTATTAAAGCAGCTGGTTGATTTTCTAGTTCTATGAGGCCCTACCTCAATGGACTCTAATTGGTTAGCTAGGTCTTGTGATTTGCTGATTAGCTAGTGCACATTATCCAAAAACATCATGCCTCTTCCAATAAGGGAGCCGCTTCCGTTCTGTCACAGTGGCTCAATCAGATAATCATAGTTAACCTGTTTATAGCTAAAAAAAAAACATAAAAAACCTTTTGTTAAAGTTATACTTTACACACATATGTCAAAACTCACACTGCACTTGCATTGATTGTGAATTTAGTTACTTGTTTTCCTCTTAATGCCATTCAAACATCTATGGCTATATTCATGGTTCAACAGTTAATGCATACAAAGTCTTTCTTTTGCACAAGTCTATCTTACAAGTCAGAGAAAAAACTAATTTGTATCTTCAATTAACCTTTACTGTTAGGGTTCCTGCTCCTCTCGGAGTGTGGAAGAAGTACTCTACACTCTCAGAAATAAAAGTATGCGAGCTGTCACTGGGGTGGTATCTTTTTTAAAAGGTACACATTTGTACTTAAAGGGTCCATATTGGTAGCCCAAAAGTATATAATAATACCTAAAAAAAAATTTTAAGAGGAAAACTTTTGTACTTTCAAGGTACTAATATGTACCCTTGAGGTATTAATATGGACCTTTTAGGTACAAATTTGTACCTTTTGAAAAGGTACCACCCCAGTGACAACTCACGTACCTTTATTTCTGAGAGTGTATGAAATGTTGAACACTGAGAGCTATAATTATTTTAAAATGGCCTGGGAACTGAGTTAAAATATATTCTAACCATTGCTCCATAAGTCAAGCATCTTTTGGAACCCCTGAAGAAAGAGGTCTAATGGGCAGTGTGAAAATTTTGCATATATGTGGCCCCAACCCTTTATCACATGTTCCCGGGGAAGGGGGTGTGTTAACTGAAGGGTTTGTAATGTTACTACTCTGGATATATTTGGTTGTAGCTTTCAAGAAGTAGTTAGCTGTAGGCTTTGATTAGCTAATTCTCCAAAAGACAATTATTCCTTTAGAAACGGAATGTTGAATGTCCTTACTTTTCAGATGCTGTTTATGTTTACACAGCTAGATTACACACTTTCTAAAATTAAAAAGGTGAAATCACATCAGACCACTCTTTTAATATATTACATAATGCAGTATCTATAATAAAGGGCATCACGGTGGCGCAGTGGGTAGCACGATTGCCTCACAGCAAGAAGGTCACTGGTTCGAGCCTCCCTGGGTCAGTTTGCATGTTCTCCGGGTGCTCCGCTTACCCCCTACAGTCCAAAGTCATGCACTATAGGTGAATTGGGTAAGCTAAATTGTCCGTAGTGTGAATGAGTGTGTATGGAGTGATGGGTTGCAGCTGGAAGGGCATTTGCTGCATAAAACATATGCTGGGTAAGTTGGTGATTCCTTTCACTGTGGCGACCCCAGATTAATAAAGAGACTAAGGCAAAATAAAAAAATTATAAATTAATCCATAATTTAAAGAAAAAAACTGTGAAGTTTTAGGGGTGTGCAGGTTTGGGTTTTTTTGGAGTCAATTCTCTATTCCTAATTTTAGAGTTGGTGAAATCGACTCTATTTACATTAACTTAAAATAATGCAAGGATTAAACATGCTGTCTCATATTGCGCTTCATACAGTGCTGCGGCATCAATTGCAGCTTTATATTGTGCAGTTCTCCTCTGGTCAGACAAAACCAGCAGTTTAAATAATCTGCAGTCAAAATAAAATAGTTATCAGCCTACATTTTTTACAGAATATTTAAATTGTCTAGTTTAGGTTATTTGGAAAATTACATTCCAATCTTGAAGATGAAAAGTTAGGTCATACTTTATTTTGATGGTCCGTTTAATGTTAAATGTCTGTTGAAGGAGCAGTATCAACAGACATCAAGCAGACAAATACTCAAATGGATCATCAAAATAAAGTGTTACAGAAAGTTAAAACATCCATTTATAATCGAATTATCAAATAGCAGTTCATTAACAAAGAAAAAAAAAAAACAATTGAGCCTACAAACTTATTTTTTCAAATCATAAAATATTCTAAATATCTTCTTCATATAAACGTTTGATGCTTTAATATTGAATAGGCCTAGCGAGTGAACAAAATATAATCTGGTGTATCAGATGACTGCAAGGCACGCCCCAAATCTGCTTGTTCATTTCTGTTTTTTTGTTTTTTTAACAGCAACAGATACTCCAACCGATCAATAAACAAAATAGCTAGATTTTTTATTAATTTTATGACCAATTAAATATTAAACCCCATACACAAAATGTTTAATTTAGATAATTCATACGTCAAACCTAAAATAAAAAATAAAAGCAGCATGACAGTCTGCTTCTAAACATATCATATTGCTCTCTCTCATAAATGTGATGTTTTAAAAGTGTAATTTTAAATAGCTTATTACTTTATATTTAAATATTACTGTTTGTTCATTGTAATTCAATAAGGGTGTGTTAATGGGATGCCATACGCTGGAAGAAAAGGAGTGAGTCAGACCTGTTTTTGAACACTTGGCCTTGGATATTTTTCTTCAAAAATCCCTTTTTTGAAATGAATTTCATTTGGTATAATTTGTATCTTAATTTAATGTATGTTTTGTAGTTAGCTAATTTACAAAATAAACAAGAACAATGAATATTAGAAGTGAAATTAAGTGTGTTCGCACTCTTTGCTATTTTGTCATTTATTATTCATTCATTTTCTTTTCGGCTTAGTCCCTTTTAATAATTCAGAGTCGCCACAGCGGAATGAACCGCCGACTTATCCAGCACATGTTTTACGCAGCAGATGCCCTTTCAGCTGCAACTCATCTCTGGGAAACATTTGTCATTTATTAGTGTTTACTTATTTTTTTATTTATTTGTTTGTGAAATAGGCATGGGTTAAATACATTTTTTCTTGAGCATATAGCAGCGGCCAATAACATAATATCAAAAATTTACCTGCAATGTATCCGCTCCAAATTCACACACATATATTATTTATTTATAACACAGCAAACATGACATCGCAGGCAGATCTTCTTTACCACATGCAACTGCTTCATTCAGGAGGATTTGAAAAAACAGACTCGACTCTGGGAGTCGATTCCTGTCCTTGAGACGATTTCAGTAGTGCATCCATTGAGAGTCGAGCATTTGACTCTTTTGGCGTCAACTCCCCATCCCTAGTTGTGATAAATAAAACATTTCAATTAGAGACATAACAATTATACAGATATAGAAAGTATTCTTTATTATATCACATTCATAAACCAACAAAGATTATAACTGATTATCGTTTACCTCTCTTAGATTCCTGTCAGCTCACTCTAGATTCAAACACAGCGAGCCGTTTCCTCCGTCTGTCTGAGGGAAACCGATCAGCTGCTTTCACCGAAAAACCCCAGCAGTATCCAGTTCATCCAGACAGATTTGATGGTTGTGTGCAGGTGCTTTGTAGGGAGAGTGTGTGTGGACGCTGTTTTTGGGAATTTAAGTGGAGTGGAAGTAAAGGTGTGTGTATATCGGTGTCATATAAGAGCATCAGCAGGAAGGGATTGTTCAATGAATGTCTATTTGGATTTAATAATCAGTCCTATGGTTTGTACTGCCTTCCATCCAGTTATTTATACATGCATAATAAGATAATGACTGAAATCCCAGTGTCCTCCAAATCATCTAGAATAGGAGTGTATGTGGATCACAGTGAAGGAACTTTGTGCTTCTACAGCGTCTCTGGCACAATGACCCTCATCCATAAAGTCCAGACCATATTCACTCAGCCTCTCTATTCTGGGTTTGGCTTTTATACCGGATCAAAACTGAAACTGTGCTGACACAGACTTAGATCCAAAAAATACTCTATTAGATACATAGTATAATCTCATAACAGCTAATTTACTGTAGTTGTTGTATTATTATTAATAAATATGTTCCTGTCAGGTAACACGGTGGCTCAGTGGTTAGCACCGTTGCATCATAGCAAGAAGGTTGATGGTCTAAGAATATCGGCTGGGTCAGTTGGCATTTCTGTGTGTGAGTTTGCTTGTTCAAATTCAAGTTCGATTTATTTATATAGCCCATTTCCAACTGCTACAAGGCCACACAAAGTGCTTTACAGAGAAAATACAAACAAGCAGTATGGACATAAACAAAACAGCAATAAAAAAGAGCATAAAAGATTTAAAATAGATTATACAAAAACTGTTTTAATGCCTAAAACAAGAAAGTAATTGACCCTTTAAATAATTCCGCCTAGTTAAAAGATGCTACCACTGTTGACCACACAAAACAAAATTAAAAATAAGAAAACGAGACTATTTGTGTATCGTCTGCATAAAGATGAAAGTGCAAGCCATATTTCCTGAATAAAACCTAATGGGAGCATATATAGAGAGAAGGTGCTAAAATCAAGCCTTGCGGAAGACCACGTTAACGGTGCCATACAGGAGGAAAAGTTACCAATCTTGACAAAAAACTTTCTGTCAGAGATTTACAGTATGATGTAAATCATTTGCACACTGTGCCCCTCAGCCCAACCTCTAGCCGAGATATTACTGTGTACTGGCATCAGTGAGGAGATAGATATCATTTAAAACCTTTAATAGACCAATTACCAACCTACATCACACATGACGTCACATGGGTCCCCGGTTGCAAAAAAAGACCAGCTTCAATAGCAAACATGTCGTGTTTTGCGGTAGGATGCCAAATTCAAAAGTCCAAAAATAGAAAACTTAACATTTACCATACACCACACTGCTTTCAATGCCGACTGCAGACGTCTTTGGCTAAAAGGGAGCTGAATGAAGTGACGACCTAATTATAAATGCTGGACTCTGCAGTTCTCATGTTATATCAGGTAAGTTCAGGCTATGCTGAATCATATACATTACTCATTTTTGATTGCAGCAATGATTTCAGCAAAACAGTTACATATGGTTAAATAAACTGCAGACACTGAATGCTAAGAATGAAACGTGAAAGTTAATAAAGTTGGTTTTATATTCACACATTCATTCAGTGACAACTTGTGACACACTCCCTATATTGTTTACCACGGCACTTTGAGTATTCGCTCTGAAATAACCTGCAAGTGTGACTTGAAAACAACATTTACACTGTTTATTTGACTGTGAACAATGTTGTACTTTGATAATCATTGGCTGCTAATATGATTTCGCTATTTAGAGTTTGCAAATAATACTTTTATGCAATTATATTATTAAGGGAAAGTCTGAATGTGCGAATATAAAACCAACTTTACCTTTATGTGTAAGTTCACATACCCTGGGCCGTACAGGTGTAGTTCACTGTCAGATAGCAGTTTTGCTGTTGATGATTACCCAGGTCTTGTATAATGTTAGCTCCATTTTCTTTCCTTGGCTTTGGCTTGGCAGAACATTTTTTAAATCTGGTAATCAGGGAACATTATTTCTTGCACATGACCACACAGAACACAATTGTTGGCATCCAAACACTTGTAGGCCTTTAACTTCTCTCTTGTAAAATCCCTTGGAGCTTAATGAGATTGTATATTTCGGGCTGGATGCTTGGCCATTTCATCTTATCCAATATCTATTGGAAGGGTGCTATCGCAAATGGACCTGTCAGACGAACGCCGCTCACTTTAACGTTAATTTGCCCAATCACTGTGCTTATCACTGGGTGACAAGCTGTTATAATATGCT
>CAIGQZ010001464.1:1882970-1917453 GCA_903798205.1 Danio tinwini | reverse complement strand
CCGAAGATAATTGCAATGAAAAATATGCCTGGGTAGGGATGGCCGCCCCCCCCCCCCCCCCCCCCAAAAAAAGGTTTAAAGTCAGTTGTTTCTATATTTGTATGTAGTTTGACTACAGCCAGTGCTCCACATAGAGTTCTTATCAGCATCCAGTCGGTCTGCAATGACATGAAGAAACAGAACAAACTGAAGCAAACTAAATTCAGAAGAACTTTGACAACATCTCTAAAATGCTTCAAAAAACCTACCTGAAAAACCATGGGCAAGTGTACCGTGTGTTTTAAACGCAAAGTGTAGTCATACCAAATTATTAATAATTATTATTATTAAAGTTAATTGATAAGCAAAACACACTTATGCATTATTTTTTTATATAATTTTACATTTTACAGCATTTTTTACACAAGTGCCTAAAACTTTGAATAGTTCTGTATCTGTTAGGGCTGTGTACAATACATGGGTCACGATACAATATATCGCGATATATTGCGATACAATAAATATTGTGCTATATTGCAATAGTTTGTATTAGTATGTGTCACATTATATTGACAACTTGATAAAGTTGGCAGACAAATTAAAATTACAATTCCAATTTATTTTGGAATAATTTAAGAAATTCTATTCCAATTCATTAGAACTGCACAGTGTGATTGAACAGAGAACTATATATATTGCAAAGCATACAAATGGCTTTTTTTTGTTTACTTATTCAGTACTCTCTGGTGTCACACCTGCTGCAGTGCCCTTTGGTGGTCTTCAAGGGCACCAGCTTTTGTTTTTGTATTTTGTATCCTAGTCATGTGATCACTCCTTGTTTCCAGCTGTTCCTCATTGTCTAATTAGTTCTGTCTTTATAAGCACTGCTATGTTGTGTTTAGTTTGCCTTTGGATTTACAATGTTATGTTTAGTTCTGTCCTGCTTTATTTGTGGTCTGGTTCATTGTATTTGGTTGGTTGGTTGGTTGGTTGGTTGGTTGGTTTGTTCACTTTGTTTAACATCATCACTATGTTTTTTGATTTCTGTTTAGTTTTTGTTTGATTTACTCTTGTGCTTAATTTTGGACTTCATGTTTTAGTCAGTTTTGGTACCTTGCCTGTCCCTTGGATTTTTATTGTTTGACAATAAATGTGTTTTGCTGCACCTGGATCTTTCCCTTGTTTTGTGATTCCCAGTCGTGACACCCTGGTATAGCGTTAAAACCAAAGTGCAGCCACACGTCAACTCTAAAAGCTGGGGGCACCGTTATATTTTCCGCCATGCTCCCTCTTGCTTGCTTCTGATACCGTACTACTTGGCGTTTTGTTGATCGCGAGTTAGCGACATCTACAGGAGCGTAGGAGGAGGTCGTTTGGCACAACTTGAATCGATACTTGAGGTTGGACTACCGATACACTATTGTAAAATAAATTATTGTGATAGATGTATCGATATTTTTGCACAGCCCTTGTACCTGTACAGGTAGTTTCTTTTTTTAAGTATCTTAGAGATGTTTCCAAAGTTCTTCTGGATTTAGTTTGTTCTGTTTCATGTCAGTCCAGACAGACTGGATGATGATCAGATAAGATCTCTGTGTGGAGCACTGCCTGTAGTCCTTGTGTAGACAAAAATCTCACTGTATAATTACAGTTAATGACAAAATTATATTTGGTAATCTAAATTGCTATTTCAAGCTGACATGATATAGAATCTTTAAATATTTTTTTTGATGAAAATACTAGTGGCTTTTGCACAGTACTGTATAAATAAAAATAAAATAATGTTCACACACACAGAAATATTAATTTATTCACAAACTTATAAGCAGTTTACTAATAAGTAATTGTGTTTTATCTTTAGTAGGTTCCTGTCAGCTCACTCTTGATTCAAAGACAGTGAACCGTTACCTTCGTCTGTCTGATGGAAACAGAGCAGCCAGTTTCACTGAAACACCCCAGCAGTATCGTGCTCATCCAGAAAGATTTGATGGTACTTTTCAGGTGTTGTGTAGACAGAGTGTGTCGGAACGCTGTTATTGGGAGGTCGAGTGGAGTGGAAGTAAAGGTGTGTGTATATCGGTGTCATATAAGAGCATCAGCAGGAAGGCATTGTTCAATGAAGATATGTTTGGATTTAATAGTCAGTCCTGGGGTTTGTACTGTTCTCCCTTCAATTACATATTCATGCATGATAAGAGCAAGACCAAAATCCCAGTGTCCTCCACATCCTCTAGAATAGGTGTGTATGTGGATCACAGTGCAGGAACTCTGTGCTTCTACAGCATCTCTGAGATTATGACCCTCATTCATAAATTTCAGACCACATTCACTCAGCCTCTTTATCCTGGGTTTGGTTTGAATATTGGTTCAAATGTGGAACTGTGTCATCTAACAACATAGTAGATAAAATCTGCATGTTACATGATGTAACTTTAATTATTTTTAATGGGAATCTTTTACATAAGCAGTAACAATTTTTTATTATGTGTACAAACACTAAGGATTGATGTACTGTAGCTTCTACTTACATTTACGTAGTATGATTCTGCTCTCACAAACGTCAATGTAAACTAAATCTCCAGTAGGGGGTGCAGTCACTGTTTGTATGTAGTTAAACATTATGCAATGTGATTTTAATTTGTAAAATAACCAACATAGGCTCATTCTGAAAATGTAGCCCTATATACATTTCTGGAGATCGGCTGGCTGCATTTCATCTTTAAAACGAACGCTACAGGGCGATATGATGCCATTTCTTTTTATGCTACCAGCTGACCACTTACCTCCATATGGACGGCTTTCCCTCTGTTAACTGTTTGCCCATTTAGCTCGCCATGTAAGTCAGTGGACTTGAGACACAGAGAGGAGTTGACCACGATGACAGGGTTCAAGTCTGGTGAAGAATAGCCAGAAATAGGGTAAGACAAAAACAGAAGCCAAAAAATAAAATAAACAAGTAAATAACCGGTTGAGAATGTGGTAAAAGCTGCAAACATGGTAAAACTCAGGCAAGGGCTTTTCTTTTTCTAGATTGCTTTTTAAAACTGTCGGTTGGGTTTAGGGAAGTGGGTTGGCAGGTAAATTGGGGCTTTTGAAAACACTATTGTTTGGGTTTAGGAAAAGAGGAGGGTGAGTCAGTCGATTGGTCAGTCAGTCGACAGTGGTCTCCATGTGGATTTACGTGAGAACAGTAGGTGCGAATGGCACTCGCAAGAAAAATGTTACATCTCAAAAAGCATACACAGTGGCCTCTGGTGGATTTACGCTAACAAAAACTTCAAAAAAAGCATACCTGCTGGGATGTTTTTGCCGTTCTCCAGAAATGTATATAGGGCTACGTTTTCAGAATGAGTCTGGGTTGAAAATAACCTTAACAACATAAAATAAACGTATATGAAGCACATTAACTCTGTTGAAGTATGTTATTTTTCCTGTATTTTATCCTTCTTGTGCTTCCAAAGAAAATGATGGGAAATGTTATTTAATCTCACAGTTCAGTCTCATCATTGACAATTTTCATAAGTTTGTATAATCTTCGAGCTATTAAAAGGATTTGTTCATCCAAAAACTAAAGTTCTGTTATTAATTACCCACCCTCATGTCATTCTATTCTTGTGAGAACTTTGTTCATCTTCAGAATAGAAATTACAATTTTTAAATGAAATCCTGGAGTTCTCGGATCCTCTAATGACAGTAAGGGTATTGAGATGTTCAAAGTCTGACTTTGTTCACGTACATCTCCTCTTTTCAGCTGCGTCAGATAAGATGTTCGTTTACTCTGAAAAGCACAGCGCTTGCATGTTGCTCTGCTGACAATATGTCATACTGCTTATAGGATATGCACCCTGATAATCTCACAAGTAGTTTTTTGCCACAAAAAGTGTTCTTGGAGCTTCGTATGATTACAGTGCTTTATTTACTCACTTGGGTCAACACATTTGGACCCATTTCAATGCAGTTAAAGAAAAGCTTGTGTCCTTTGGTTAATAAAAAATAGTAGATGTGCTTGACTCTCCAAAATAATCTAAATCATTGAAAATTCTTTTAAAGCTTTACCGTTCTTTTCAAAATATCAAATGCACATAATTTCATCAATATAAAAATAATACTGTATCGTTTTATCAATACTTGTTAGTATTTATCACTTCTGCAAGATTTACAATAAACAGTCCTTTAAAAGAATTTAATCACTTTCATGTTATTATTGTTTCTTATTACAGTTTTTTTTATAAATTGCTATGACAGATTTTTCAATACATTTAACAAGTTTCCTAAACTCTTAACAACACCTGTCTTTGTAGACTATACAATTAACACATTTCTTGATACAAAATGCATACAATTAACACCAATTTCAAAGGCTTGAACTTCTTTTACACACAAGCTTAACCAAGACCAAAACTATGTAATTTTACAGTCAAATTTACAAATGCTTTCCCGCTGAGGTGTAGTGATGGGAAGTTCGGATCATTTTACTGACTCGGGCCTTTGAGTCTCGTTCATTGAGATGAGCAAATCTTTTTTCGACTCGTTTTGTTCAATTTGCCAAAATATTGTTAAAATGTCACAAGCTTCCAAACTCATCTACAACTACACCAAAGTTGATCACACTACAAACAAGTCATAACTAGAATGCTATAAAACAGAGAAAATAATCATTTATTGTTTACCTGGTGTTAGCTCATCTCACTTCTCTGACAAGTCTTCAAATTTGAGTAGTTCATTCACGTCACACTTACAGTCCCATATAAGCTTAAACAATGCACAGTTTGAGCCAAAATCAGTTCACCTTTTGAGTCTTCTGGTTATTGAGTCGTTCATTTATCACGTGACTCCTTGTTCTCGAGTCATATAAAAGATTTGTCAAAACAAATGAATCACTCAAGAACAACCCATCACTACTGAGGTGAAAGACATCTTTAATGTATTTAAATGTGGAGAGGATGCAAATTATTTGAAGAAACTAGTCAACTTAATGACAGGCCCAGGTCAGGCAGACACTGTTCGAGAGGACCCCTTGGTTTAACAGTCCAAGGCCAACCCCTTTTTAACTGCAGCAGAGCTATATAACAACTGGTCTCCAGAAACCCCTGTACAAGATTGGTCGAATTATGGTCTCAATGGCCGAATTAGTTAACAGAAGACAATAAAAAAAAAAAACAGATGGACTGTGGAAAAGTGGCAAAAGGTCAATTTTTCGAATGAATCAACTGTTGAACTGCATCCCAATTATAGCAAATACTGCAGAAGCCCTTTTAGACCCAAGATTCACACAGAAAAATCATGGTTTGGGATTACATGCAGTAAAGGGGCGTGCGAGAGACCTGCAGAGTGGATGGCAACATCAACAGCCTGAGGTATCAAGACATTTGTGCTGCCCATTACATTACAAACCACAGGAGAGGGCAAATTCTTCAACAGGATAGCACTCCTTCTCATACTTTAGCCTCCACATCAAAGTTCCTGAAAGCAAAGAAGGTCAAGGTGCTCCAGGATTGGCCAGCCCAGTCACCAGACATGAACGTTATTGAGCATGTCTGGAGTAAGATGAAGAAGGCATTGCAGATGAAACCAAAGAATCTTTATCATCTCTGGCAGTCCTGCAAGAAAGCTTTCTTCGACATTCCAGATGACTTTATTAATAAGTTATTTGAGTCATTGCAGAGATGTGTGGATGCAGTCCTCCAAGCTCATGGGGAGTCATACACAATATTATTTTTTTATTATTATTATTTATTTATTTATTGCACCATTACTTTATTTTCGGTACTGTACATTATTTTGGTTACATGACAAGACTTTTGTCTTAGCAAAGTCAAACCTTACTGTACAAAAAAAAAATCAAGACATGATACGATTTTATTTATAAGCATAATCTAAGGGCCTTTGCCTTTCATATAAGCCACTTCTGATAGCAAATGATAAACTAAAAGTCAAGTTATTATTTGTTGTTCCTAAAACTTGGATAGGCAACAGGTTGTGTGCTCAGGTGTTGTGTAGACAAAGTGTGTGTGGATGCTGTTATTGGGAGGTTGAGTGAAGCGGGAGTGATAGTGTGTGTATATCAGCGTCATATAAGAGCATCAGCAGAAAGGGAAGCAATAATGAGTGTCTGTTTGGATTTAATAATCAGTCTTGGGGATTGTACTGTTCTCCTAACAGTTGCTTATTCAGACACAATAAATTAAAGACCAAAATCCCAGTGTCCTCCACATCCTCTAGAAGAGGAGTGTATGTGAATTACTCTGCACTTCTACAGCGTCTCTGACACAATGATCCTCATCCATAAAGTCCAGACCACATTCACTCAGCCTCTCTATTCTGGATTTATCTTTATCTTTAGTCATCTGTGAGACTTATGTTATACAAATAAGAGATTCTGCATGAATCTATTATGAATTGAATTGAAGCATTCACTTGATTTAGTGTAAAACATTTTATTTCAAGAGTTCACACTTAGCTGATGATCGATTATAAAGCTTGTTTGGCATGATGTCCCGGGAGAGAGCCCTAAACTCTCATAAGATCCTCGAGCCCGGGGCTCCTTCCTGTTTGCAAGGTGAGAGGGGAGTTTGAGCTCAGGTAGATCTCGAGAACTCCCCTGCTGTAGTAGCTAATGAACAAATAGTGATTGCTATTAAGAGATAACTACTTACTAGGAGCATGTCTATGGTGCCGATTTGAATTAGTCAATTAACTTAAGTTGCATGTTTTTGGACGGTGGAAAGAAACCGGGGAACCCGGAAGGAACCCACGTGAGCACAGGGAGAACTTGTAAACTCCGCACAGTAACTTTGGCTGGCTTGGTAAGGACTAGAACCAGTGACGTTCTTGCTGTGAGGCAACAGTGCTAACCGCTGGGCCACCGTGCCACCCATCTAGAAAAGGAGTAGGGGTGGAAGGGGGATATCTTCAAATCGAACATGGCTGTTATATGAAACTTTTCTTTATAGTATATTTGTATTTATAGTAGCTTATAGGAATTGTCTGATTGGTGAATCATAAATTGAATAATGCGGGACCGGCTGTAAGCAATCATGAGCACGAAATTAGTTTATAAATAAACTTTACTAAGATTACTGGCTTTTTCATATTCTACAGTTGGATGTTCTTTTGTCTATTTGTAAGTACATGGCTTATGCCCGGTGTGCTAACTTTATATCCTACCTGTCAGATTATGCTACCAACACTGCATTTGATAAAATTAAAACCATTAAAAAAAAAACTTTTCTAGAGGTTGTTTGAAGTCACAGCGCAGAAAAGTTTCTTAAATCTTCTGATTTGTTTGTGAACAGTCAGTGAACAATGTCAATCCAATAATCAAATGCCACCGATTTTAGCCTAGGATTTAAGCAATGTTTATGGATTTCCAAAATTTGTCTTAGGTGAACAAATCATTAATCTTTTCTCTTTACATGGTTACTGGTTCATTTTCTCCTTTATTACCTGCTGTTCTTCTTGAGTTTCCAGTCCTGTGCTAGTTCCCTGTTGTTTCTTGCCTACAATGTGTGGTTTTATTGCCATTTTTTTTTATTAAATAAAGCCCTTTATACATTGTGTATTAGTAGATTTCTCTTATTTTTGCATAATTTTTTTTCTAGTGTTTGTTTAATGTTGTATATAGACTAATCTGTTAATGCAGACATATAAACTTAATAAAAATGATTAACTATTCTGTAAATCAATTATCAGCGGAGCAATAAATTGAGGACATAATGACCATGTCACACTGTCGCCTAAATTTCTATTCTTGCAGGCATTTTTGATTTGAACAATCTATGTTATAAAATGTAAATGTACATATGGAATTAAACATATATGTCAAAGATGCCAAAAGTATAAAATATGTCTCATGTAAAGCTCATATGTCTTATGTAAAAAGAAGAGATAAGTAAAAGAAGAAATAAGTTTAAGTAATAGACGAATGATGCGTGTGGTAATGGGGTGGGAAAATAATAAGCTTGCGCTTCATCCAGCTTCATTTCAACCATGTTGAAATAAATTTTTTGTTAAAGAATTTTTATGTATGATTTTTCTCTTCGCAATAAATTAATCAAATCAAATTAAATCAAACAATGGATCCAAAATTTTTAGGAAATATTTAATTGTAAAAGTCAAGGCACTTACTCATTTGGAATAAAATAAAGAGCAGAAATATTCTCCCCCCTTTTCTCATGCACTATAGGTGAATTGGATGAACTAAATTGGCTGTAGGGGCGACGCGGTGGCACAGTAGGTAGTGCTGGTCGCTGGTTTGAGCCTCAGCTGGGTCAATTGGCATTTCTCTGTGGAGTTTGCATGTTCTCCCCGCGTTCGCGTGGGTTTCTTTCGGGTGCTCCGGTTTCCCCCACAAGTCCAATGACATGCGGTATAGGTGAATTGGGTAAGCTATTGTTTGTAGTGTATGTGTGTGAATGAGAGTGTATGGGTATTTCCCAGTGATGGGTTGCAGCTGAAAGGGTATTCGCTGCATAAAACATGTGCTGGATAAGTTGGCGGTTCATTCCGCTGTGGTGACCCCAGATTAATAAAGGGGCTAAGCCGAAAAGAAAATAAAGGGACTAAGCTGAAAAGAAAAAGAATGAAGGAAATTGGCTGTAGTGTATGACTGTGTGTGTGTGTGTGTGTGTGTGTGTGTGTGTGTGTGTGTGTGTTTGTGAATGAGTGTGTACTGTATGTTTCCCAGTAGCTACTGTGTTGTGGCTGGAAGGGCATCCGCTGGGTAAAACATTATGCCTAAATAGTTGGTTCCGCTGTGGCGACCTCTGAAATAGAGACTAAGCTGAAGGAAAATGAATGAATGAATGAATATCTGAGGGCAAATGATATAGGTGAATAACAATGATTGTAAATGTATTGTGAGTTAATATTGGTGAAATTGAGAGGCGTTTTCTCTCTGCAAATGATTTAAGAACATTTTCACAGGATCTGAGCAACACAAATGAGTTCACAGTGTGCCTCTTCCACTTGTTGAAGCAAAACAAGCATCTTCATGGCCAATCAAAAAAGAATATGAAGTCATGGGTTATATTTTTCTGAATGTTTATGTATAATCCTAAGTAATAATTAAGAAAATTAATATCGATTTGGATAAGAAATTCAATACTTGCCTGTTAACCAAGGTGTTGTCCTCAACTGAATAGAGCTGGTCACACATGTTTTGTTAAGCTAAAAACATGAAGAGAAAACATTCAGTGTTAGAAAACATATTGCATGTATTGATTCACTCGTTGAGAGATTGACGACCTTTTAATTTCGTGAAGTTTTGAGTTTGAGGTCAATTAAATTTTATTTTTTAATCATGAACCTTCACCTAATTGTCCAGCAGTGGGCGCTGCAGTCCCGTCCCTCCAAATTTTACCTTTAAAACATGGCGCTTACTGGGTTTTGAGCATATTATGATTTTCTGTGACGGTAAATATGAAGACAAAGATTATCTGCTTATTAAGTGTTAAGAATATTTCAAAATGCATGTGGAAGCTGTTTATTCACTGGTTTAAATAATTGTTATACATTTATTTCATTCCTTGATTGAGAAGTTGCGTCAACTTTAAAGACATTTTACTGCCAAATTACAAAAAAGCTACTTTTCTAAAATCTCATTTAATGAATTTATTATTCACAATAGCCTTTCTGTTGTTGTTGTTGTTGTCCCCAGTCACAATCTAGTGTGCAACAAGAGAACTGTTCGTTATTAATGCAAAATGACAACAGCTGATATTGGCTAATTATTATCAGATATGCACCATTGTATTTTTCCACTATATTTCACAAATATTGTTTATCATTTATCATACAATAATGTTCTTTATTTCGACTTTGTTACAATTATGCTATTCATAATAGAAAATAAATTAAATATACAGTTTGAACATCCTGAAATTGCTAACAGTAGCAAAACCTTCGTTCGTCGCTGTTTCATTTCACGGAGCTGGATGTTTTGAGCAGATCAACACGCTGAAAACAAACGGTACGTGACGTGACAGAACGTACAGTCAGTCCAGCCGACGTCATATCAAGCTTCCCAAGCAGTCAGTCAGTGCGCGAGAGAGCCAAAATGAAGTGAAATCAGCTGAAGAGAAGCAAGAGAAAGATTAGCTCACACATCTGGACGAAACCTTTAACCAGCTCACCTAATTCGGTAAGTTATTCTATAATCTGGCTATTCTGAACGGTGCTATTTTATTTTATTTTCCATTGCTTCCATAACGCTACGCATTAGGTTCAAGGTTGAGTCAAGACTGATGACAAACTACTTGAGTTTGGTCAAAGATGCACATGAAAAAGCGTGACTCTACTTTCTGTGCTTGGTTTTTAGAATTACGCAATAACTGCTAGAAAGCAACGAAGCTTGATAGCATATCATGGATTTTTAACTTTATCAGAATCATGCCAAAAAACATACAGATGCTTACAGGACTGAAAATGTGAAAAGATAATACTACGCAAACTTTTCTCCGTGTTGCATTCTTAATTAAATGGTCTTAATGCCATCATATCTACGATGAGTTAAATACCTTAGCCTGCTGTTAATGTGACATTAATGTGTTTAGGGGTCATGCATCAACGTTAAATCACACCATAGGGGCCATACATTTATAACTAAAAGAATACACCCTCATTTGATTCGAGTGATAACAATGTTGTCAAAACTGATAGCTTGATGGGCTATTGTTTGGGTATGTATATGTATACAGAGGCTTTGTTTTGGTTCACTTATGTTAGTTATGTAGGTACTAAAAATAATAATAATAATAATAATAATAATAAAACATTTTAGGTTTAAAGAAAGACTTAGGTTTTTAATGGTCTCTAATAACTTTTTTTCATTTTAAGACAACTTGAAACTTTTCTTATGCCAATATGAATGCTGAAGGAAACCTGTATAAACCTTTAAAAATAAGGGTTATTATTTGGCATCTGTGATGATCTGTGATATTTTTTATTCCATATATATATATATATATATATATATATACACACACACACACACACATATATTTTTAACTGTTCACAGAACTGTTCTCATATTGTTTTAATATGAAAACCTTTTGAAACGTTTAGTTTTAGGAATGTTGTTTTGGATATTTTAACTGGTCAACGATAAAACAAAATTTGCTTATTTTTAGAAAGTGGCAAATACCTGATATATTTCCTTAATTAGCTAAATGATAAACAAATTGATAATTATGCCAAATGGGCAATAACATTTTAAAGTCTCCTAATCAATCTCCAATAAACAAGGAATCCTATAGTAAGTTGCAGTTTTGGTTCAGTGCCTGTAAACCAGTTTATCTTGACCACATTCCTATCTAAACTGGACATTCATCTGATGTCCTTCAAGGTCCCATGACCTGAAGATTTAAAAGCAATGTTTTGGTCACATTCCTGTGTCCTCACAGCCTCATTCTTTCCCACCCCCTGAACATTTTTGCTCTGTGGCCTTAGAGGTCACAGACACCTCGGAGCCTAAGTCAAAAGCCAGCTATGAGAAAACTGGACTCCTAAACATACATTTGGTAATGAAGCTGAAAATACTCCTTAGAATAGAAGGCTGTTCGGTTGGCTGTTTTTGCTATCATACATTCGACTTTGGTCTTCATTGTGAAGTCAAGGTGAAGAAAGCTTCTGATGACCTAGACCCCCAAAAATATTTTATTCACATTTAATGATCATTTCTCATCATGGAATATTCTGAAGAATAGCAAAGGTATACAAATATCATATCAAATCTATCAAAGTTAGGGTATGATTGCCTAGGAATTTATCATTTTGTTTTCGAAAATCTGACCAGAAATGTGCCTGCAGCATGAAAGCAATATTAACCTTACTTTTCTGAATGCATATTTACTAATATCATTATGACACATTTATTAATAATTATGATACATTTATATGTATATTTATTTATACATAAAAACAGTTTTAGCTGTCTTTTGTGTGGAAAAACTCTGCTCTCTGAGGCTGCACTTATTTGATTAAATAGACACTAAAATGCATAATATTGTGAAATTTTGTGCTGCTAAATATTTTGCTTTATTAGAAACATTGAAAACAGTTGGCTGCTTTATGTATTTGTTGAAACATTAATACATTTTCAAACATTATGATACATTTTCATTGAACTTTTACTGACAAATAAAAGGGGATGTTGATGTGCTCATAGCGCAACAAAGAGAGAGACATTGTTTATTTACATTTAATCCACAGTTGTTTGAAATCTGTGCGCCCTGCCTCCGTCGCAGCAGCAACCCGCTTGCGAAAAATACACACGTCCCCGTTTACACTAATACGTCTTAGTTTTAAAATGGCATTTTAGAATGAAAACGATCCACATCCACACTGGCGTTTCAGCTAGCATTTCTGAAAAACCCTCCTTCTACACTATTCCACTAAAAACGCATATCACGTGACCACAAACACACACACTACTCTCTGTCATGCGCTGCAGTGAACGCGAGCGAAACCCCAGAGAGCAGTGCACGTCGGACAGTTTATCAAGGATGTACCGCTGGATCGCGTCTCACTATAGTTGTTAAACGTGATATTTAAATGAATCTTGTCTCTATCTAACGACTCTTCTGTCTTTTGAATCTATCAGGTAATGTGTCACAGCCACAGTACACTTCTTCAATCTTTTGCTTTCACGCTTAGACTTAGTAATTTTGCTGTTGGTTGTGCACCTTTTTAAACCTGTCTTTATTTATTTATGATTTGGTTATGGGTAGGCCTACACGGAATCTGCATGCGCAGAATTCCGCAGATTTTTATCCCATCATTAATTCTGTTTAATTACTTGAGTAAATGTGTGTAAATCTGAATTTATTCAGTTTTTAAATTACACATATTTCATATATTAAGGTTTTAGTTACGAGACTCCAAAATAATTCCGCAGAAATCTGCATATTTTTTCCATAATTCTCCGCAGAAATTGCAAAAAACGTCCGCAGATTTTGTCTGGCCCTAGTTATGGGTAAAACAAAGACCATGCGGGTCAGGTAGTTGAAACGGTAGGCTACAAATAATTAATTCATTTAAATGAATTTATTATTTATAAATAATTAATTCACCCCAGCCTACATCGACAATGCCATCGTCCATAGCCATGTTTCACATTAGACACCGAACAATGCCAAATTGGTCGACATCGCCCAACCTTACTTCAAACATTAGTAATAACCATAGTTTTAGTTGCAGTAAAGGCCCGTGTACACTGGAATGCTGTTTGCTCGCGTTTTCCGTTGACGCTTAATGCATCGTGACTAAATAAAGGGCGCCAATGTGATCGTGCACACCAACGTGCAAAACGCCAGGCGTAAAAGCATCATTTTTAAAAAAACGCCTCATGCTTTTTCTTTTTTTTTTGATGCGGCGTGTCAAAACCTTCTCCACAAATCAGATTGGCACTTTTGTTCACGTGCACGGAGCTCCTGAAGTTACAGTGAACAGCACTTGGAGGCGCTCAAGCGCAACACTGTCAATGCGAGTGCACATTGCAAAGAAGATGCCCAGAGGCAATATGTACGTGAAGCTGCTTATTGCACTGGTGAACAATAATAATTTCTTCATCGCTAGAGCTGGAGCTTGAACCATCCATGCTTATTCAAATCGCCAGTAACTTTAACAACAAGCATGTCATTTGATCATGTAATTTACATGCACACACATTATCTCTCTCTCATGTGTGGTCCCTTTCTGTCTCTCTGCCTATAACTGATTCAAAGCAGGGAACTGGGAACTATAACTGATAACTGATTTTAACTTAGCAAATGACCACAGAATAAGTGGGATAATCAACACCTTGCTATGCATCAAAGGGTTTCAAATGGAGGCAACCACCTATTGCTTATGGGAAATATATACTGCAAATAATATAATGCAGCATTCCAGACATATTTAGATTCGGAATGTCCAACTTCTGACCTCAATGTGTTCTAGTCAGTTGTGTGTCATAGTCATATTTTTAGCATGTCAGGTGTGTGAATATTTCATAACATTTTATGTTAACCAATTGTGTCCAAAACAAACGAATAGAAGTTGCTAGCTGCCCTCTAAATACAGCTGTCAAAAAACAATAGGAACATATATTATTCCAAATATAAAATCTCAGAAATAACTTGTTAGTGTTCCTACTAACATACTTTAAATTGTGTGCTAAACAAGAATACAATTTAAACTTAACATTATATACAATGTTTATGTACATGTTTCACATAAGGTAGATCGATGTAGACAAACTACATGTAGATGTGTAGGGATTGAGTTCCTTGATCCTGAATGGCAGTGTGATATTGTGCATTCAAATGGTGGTGCAAACATCATGCTGTCTGTTTTTTCAGGTTGTTGATGCACTCGTTTTTACTTGTTTTTTAATTTTCCTTAGATTATGCATTTTAAATGTGAGGGTCATTTCATTTAAATAAAATATGTGATGCTTGATCTGTTTTTTTATTGGCTTGTTGTGCTCGCTTGCACCCTCTTTTGGGCACACCAGACAATACAATACTTTTACCTGTAAAATTAAACGGATAGTTCCCCTAAAAATTTAAATTCTGTCACGATTTACTCTCACTTTACTTGTTCCAAAACTACAAACAAAATAAGATATTTCGAAAAAAATCTGTACAACAGAACAAAAATATTTGAGGGTGAATAAATACTGAGTAAATTTTCATTGTTGGGTGAACTATTCCTTTAAGTGTTGCCTTTAAAATCAGAATATAAGTAGAATTTAGTTTATATTTAAAAAAGAAATGAGAATATTTGTCTTCAGCTATATCAACAGCCCTTGTTGACAGTTTATATTATTAGCTGGTTACGGTATTGTGAGAACATTAATGCTAGCTACATTATCTAGTACTAAAATGACTAGTATATGATACACTTGCCTGAACAACCAAAGATTGATCTAATCTGTGCCTACACAGCCTCTTTATGATGTATAAGGATAGAGTTTTGTGCTCATCATAGAGCTTCTCTTGCTTCGATTCTAGTATTGTAAGTAGGGCTGGGCGATATTGCAAAAAAATGATCAAGATCATGTTTTATATAATTCGTTATCGATAAATATTGAATATTTGTTTAACAATACATTTCGGTATATTAGGATTATTTGTAAATTTACGAACTTTATTTTTATTTACCAACATTACTAAGGTAATTAGTTTTAAAAATCAGAAATATTTAAACAAAATATCTGATCTCTTTATAATTAAATAAGCAGAAGTGTTAAAGAGACTCTTAAACTTGGCAAATAAAATGTTACAAAGTGTGTGCAATGGTAAAGTGTGAATGCTGAACAATCAAAACAAACTTTAAGGTGTCAATAATAATGATACAGTAAACCTCAAATGTCAACAACACAAATTATGATAATCAAGTCTGAGCTTTCAAGTAAAGGAACCAACCATCATTATTCAAATACATATCGCAACATTACAAATTGTGAAGTTGGATTACTACATTACCCCTATGCTAAAAAATCTTTCACATTGGGTGCTAGTGGCTGGGATGCGTAAGAAAAGAAACCAAAAACCACTCTGGCGACATCCTTACATCCTTTTTTATTTACAATCTCCTCATTGCTGCTATAGGGACTCATTTTAGCATACGTTATTCCAACCTAAAGTGACAAGTGCGAGCATGTGGGTTTTTTCCTTCACCATTTTCAATGCGCTCTGCGCTCGGCACTAGGCAACGAGCCTAGGCAACTAGGCAACCATCAACTGTTTTTTCAGAGGATGACAAACAGACAAACCATTGCTGCAGCTCTGATGCAAGTTTAGGGAGAAAAGTAAAAAGCACTGCAGTGTTTTGTTGCGCTGTTTATCTAAAGTAATTATTCGTTACTGAAATGTGTATATTCCATACAAAGTGTGAAGCAGATTGATTAGTTCTACTTACCTGAATCACGTTGCGCTCACGGCATTCGGAAAAGTTCATATGTTATTCAACTAGGTGTACCTGGAAAATGCGTGCACGCCATGTGTGTCCCACTTGCACAACACTTGCATCGTTCGCGTGCCTCCATTGGAAATGGCGACTCAGCTTATTGCATTGCTTTCAAGGCGCGCGCTCAGCAGCCACATTTGAATATAACTATAGCCTTCATACCGAAACTTCATACCAAACTTTATTTTATCGATATTGACAATAGTGTTTGGTCAATAAATACCGTTACCGATTTTATTGCCCAGCCCTAATTACAAGTATATCTACCTGCACCTTATCCATTTTGTTATTGTTGTTTTTGTTGTCATGGAAATGACAGGTCTAGCTGCTAGCTTGTCTTTGGTCAGCTGTCAAAAAGTGCTTAATGTAGAATTTTTATCATAAGTATTTACATTTTTGTTTTACTTAAAAAGAAGATCTGAGCTGCAGAAAAAGTAGCAGATGAAGGCATCAACATTTTTTATTAAGAAATAATTTCTGTTATTTCATTTATAATTACACTGTTGACCATCCCTTAAACCTTAACCAAAACTTAAGCCTACACACCTAAACTTACCCAGATCCACCTCAGTAGCACCTGTCATGTGTAATACATTATGAACACATTAAGTACATTGTATTTATATTTTGATGTAAGTACGTGCACTCAAAAAAAAAACATTTAACTTGTTCAAATTACATAACTAAAATGAGCTGAAACAACAAAATTCTTGAGATTTTATTGGGACAACCTAATTGTTTTATGTTCAATCCACATAAATTAGTTTAAAGTGTTAAATTAACTCAATCAATTTGTGTTGGGACAACATGAACGAATTGTGTGGAACCCTGCATTTTTTACAGTGTGAGTTAAGGCCACTTGATACAAAGTTGGGCCGAAAAAACTGATCCTAACTTTTTTTGTATTGATAACTTAATGAGTTTACTTTAAAAGTCTGAACTTTTGACTGTGCATATGTTAATGTACACCTTTAAAGAGAAGGAAAAAAAATGTATACTTGAAACTTTAGGTTGAAGGAGAAAATGGAAGGAAACCACCAATGCTCAAGTAAGGTCAGGTTTTAATCAAGATGGCATTGCTGAGGTATTATGTTATACACTCTCCATGCAATCAGCCTTTAGTGGTAATTCAATCTGGTTCCTCCTGCTTCTAATTTACCACTCTAGGGTGATTAGTAAGCCAGACCAACTGGCTAAGCTGCCACTTTATCAGCGCGAGCTTAGAGCTTATAAAAGTGTGAGTCCATGTTTGATTGGCTGAAAAGACTAGGTTTGCTGGGTGGCCTTTCGGTGCTGGAGGCATGTGCAGTTGTGTCCCCTGGCGGAGCCTTTAGGTCAGGGGTCTTGGACGGTGACCATCTGGACCTTTAGGGGGTGGTTTCCTAAGATGCTTCCTTTGTTTGCCCAGAACAATTGGAAGTTAATCTGAAGGAGATAAGAATAGCCTCTGTTACATTGCCGCCATCAGCCAGTCTTCACGTAGTGTGTAAGGAGACATCTCTTTCTCTTTCTTGAAAGAGGTTTTGACTGACTGGCTTCCCTTTTTTTGGAGGGGTGGAGGGGGGTTACAAAATGTGATACTGTATAGGAGTAAAACGACAGTTTGCTCGAAAATATCCTTTACTTGTTTCAAGCCTTTATTTAAGAGTTTCTTTCTGCTGTTCAACACAAAGGAAGATATTTTGAAAAAGCTGGAAACCTGTAGACTTTCATAGTATGTTTTTTTTTTTACAATGGTAGTGAATGGTTACAGATTTTTTGCAAAATTTCCTAATTTGTGTCCAACAGTAGAAATAAACTTGAGTAAAGGAGAGTAAATATTGAGTACATTTTTATTTTGGGTGAACTAATAATTTAAGGGTCATTTCTGGTGCTGCCATTTGGATGGGTTGACTACAATTTTAGTTTTGCTTAAAATATTGAATCAAATCTTGATTAAAAGGGATAAATTTACCCAAATTATGACATAGATTATGACCTTTTTCTTCTGTAGAACGTTAAAAATTATTTTTTTCAAATCGTGTTTCTTATTGAGACAGGCACTTTGACAGTCAAGAAAAAAACATTACCAATGGCGTCTCACAATTCATTGAGGTCATATAATGTGAAATGACCGGTCTGTACAAGAAAATTAACATTAATACATAATACAGCCTTTACAAACAGTTCTGAGCATGTCCACAGCATGAGCATCCTGTTATGTAATGACATATGAGCTTAAACAAACAGCATCAGCTGACAAATTCATCAAAAGTAGTATAAAATATTATATTTGTGCATATGCATTAGATTAGTCAGTACTCAAGCCAAATCTGAAGCTTATCTAACAAAATAACTTACGATAACGGTCCCAAAACTAGTACACCCAAATTTATATGTTATAGAAAAATATTAAATACAAATAAAAAATTAAAAAAATCAAGAGAAGCTAAAAAAATTGAACAATTTAGTTGAAATGTTATAGGTTGTAATTTTTTTTTTTGCAATATTTTGCTTGAATTAACTTTCAATTTCTAAATATATTTGGTGACTAAAATATTATTTTAATAAATATATCTGTTTAATGAATCTGTTTTGTTTAAATACGCCAAATACATCATTGTGTGGCAAGGCTTGTGTCACTATTGTGCTCAATATGGAGTCAAAAATGAAGGTCTGTATTTGCCTCAGTAGCTCCATGAAAAAAAAAAACGTTTACATCAATGAATCATTTAATTTCACAAAAGGTTAGTTAAAGAAAATTGATTAATTGGATCATTACAATGTTCTTTAATCTGAAGAAAAAATGTTTGTTTAAGAATCATTGACTGAAAAGGTCTTTGGGGAACCAAAAGTCATTTTTTTAGCATCACTGTGAAAGCCATTTTGGGGGCTTCACATTTTTAAGATTGCTCCAGATCAATCTTGGAATAGTTTGCCAAAGCTGTTGATTTGATTATTACAGTAATATTATAATTAATATTGCAAAGTTTCCTGCATAGACCAATCATTTTGAATCATAAGACTTAAGATACGATCATCAGGAGCCACAGAATTAATACTGTTTTGCCTATCTATCAGCCATTTTATGAATCAACAAGGACCAGTTTCAAAAATCTTAATTAGTGTAGTGTATTTAATGCAAAATAAGATTAAACCACCTCTTTATAATTTTACACCAGACTTTAAGATGGGTTTTATTACAGAGGAAGCAGACTATACACCAAATAAATACACATTATGTAGCGTCACAATAAAATAGGAGACATTTCTTATTCTTCTCAGAGGTCAGGGTTTTATAGTCCAGCACACCTCACCAGAATGAAGATTATTGTTTCACAGGAATATTTATATGAGTTATTACATTGATTATCAAATCACCAGGTCAAAACTAACATTCTTGTTAATGAAAATCACTGATGGTTTAAATTAAAGAAGTAAAATTAGGATATTAACTATACACTACCAACTATTTTCAACGTTTCTTTGACAGAGCTTGTAAAATAACAAAAAAATAAGCAATATTTCAACTCCTTTGCAGGCATTTGGCAGTTGAATGCCAAACAGTAATATCTGGTTGTGTATATAAGGCCTAAATGTGCTTTTGAATCTTCATTTTACATCCATACCAAAGTAAATTCTTGCATACTTGTTTCCATTTTAGCCTGTCAGCTCCTCTTCCTGAGTTTAAATTCAACATTCGGCTCCAACAGTGTGATGTGAAAGAGAGTTTGCTGTGTTTGTTGGTTGCTATCCTTTATTTTAAAGCTCTCGTCCACGGTTATACATGAAACCCTTTGTCTCCATGGGCCAGGAACCTGCAGGGAGGACACAAAGCTTCTGCCGAAAGCTGCTTGACATCTCCTCTACAGATAACACAGCTGAATGTGACTTAGGCCCTTCATTGTTGATTGATTTCTTATTTTTAGTTTGCCCGTTGCCGTAGTAACAGCTTCACAAGGTCTTCTCCTTGAATCTCAGATT
Organism: Danio tinwini; assembly: GCA_903798205.1. NCBI lineage: Eukaryota > Metazoa > Chordata > Actinopteri > Cypriniformes > Danionidae > Danio > Danio tinwini. Next base: position 1,897,560 of record CAIGQZ010001464.1, on the reverse strand, counting down.
CTTTCTTTCTCAGTTGTTTTATTATTCTAATGTGTTGTGACATGGGAATGTGTGTGCTGAGCTTCTTCTGTCAAAACAGAAGGGGGCTGGAAGAAAATCTAATATAAACTGTATTGGATATCAATAAAGTCAAGAGGGGCCAGCTTTCAATATCCAGTATTGATCTGTGTAACACGATGATCAATCACCAAACAAAGAAGAGCAAAATCAGCAGCCAATTAAGTTGCTTAAATTACAATTAAACCGTATAGATGCTGTTTCTTTAATTTATTCCTGTGGTTGATTTATAGTTTCGCTTATCAGTGGGGTATATGCACAGCTAGTGTTTTTCAGCCAATGATAAACTTCAGGTGAAAGCTTAATGTGACTATTTCCAATTTCAGATGGTTCCTTTTACAGCATCGATGTTGTAATGTAATTACAATACATTATGTTAAATAGACTTAAAGGTGCTGTATGTAAGTTTTTGATTCTTCTAAAGCATAAAAATGCCATAATATGTGTGCAGATATTTAAGAAACATCCCAAGTGAACATACTTGTTTAACTGAAAAACAATGCTGAAGTCAGATATTCTGCTTTGAAAATGGTTTTTCCGTGCCGGAACGCTGTCTTTGTTAAGGTAAATTTAACCTGCACAATGCCAGTTTAGCCAATTAAAATTCAGCTTCCTGGGGTTGCCTTGTTGGAAAACAGCGTATTTCATTCATTCATTCAGAAAGACTCTGAAAGCATGCGTCCGTGACCGAAATAGACAGTATCAGACGTCTAAATAAGACCGATTCAGTTCCACATGAGGTTAATAATTAGCAAATGATATAAATATTACGAACGTAAACATTAGGTGAGCAGGTTACATTGTAACCGCGTGTCCTAACCACACACTTTGTGACGAGATATGCAGTAATGAGCAGTTTGGCTGTTTGCATTAGACGAAACACGACAGAAATGTAAATACAGCCATTCAGAAGCACAGAATATGCACTCACTCATGAAACGGTAAGGTTTAGAATCTATTCAAACTCATATTGTTAGCATTTAGCACTGAATATAGCACACAAGATTTACCTGAGGTGATCAGTGTCATAGGTTTCACTTGTTGAGCTGTGAGAAATAGAAGCCGTTTCTAATATATCAATTTGAGGTGTTGGTTAGAACCAAAACTCCTTTTAATATAGAAAATATTCCCTCTGTTGCGTGTCGTTGCTTTTATTTAGAACACTGTTTTAAATTACTCGCTCCTGTACTCAATCTGGCATCCCGCATTTGCGTATATTTTGATCCAGGAGTGCAATACCTAGTTCAACCACTGGGTGTCAAACATACTGCACCTTTAAGTATTTATTTAATTGTTCAAGTGTAAAATGAGACCATGTACCAGCTAGCACCATAAGGATCAGCAGGCTAGCGCAGAAAATACTTGGGTAAAATAAACTCATATTTTAAGACATGGCCGTAGGGCTGTGCGATTAATCGAAATCGAATTGCAATCATGATTTGAAATGGTGCGATTAGCTAATCGCAAGAGGCTGCGATATGAAAAATATATTCTTTAACTTCCCCCACGCAGGGAAAATGCGTGACTGCCATCTTACTAGCCAATTGAGTGAGAACACTTTCGTTCTGATATTCAGAATCGCACAATTGACCTATACGGAATGCTAACAAACAGGAAAGCGGGGACGAGTGGGATGATGGCATCTGCTGCTTGAGAAGCATTAATAGACTAATTAATATCAAAGAAAAACAGCACGTCGGTAATATGGGTATATCTTAGTTTCAAAGTGACAGACACCAAACAAAACCAGGTTATTTGTAAGAGCTGTCTCAGAATTGTTGCCACAGCATGAGGAAATACAACAACCTGCACCTAAAAATGCACCACAGGGGCTGCATGAGGAGCGTCTTGCTAAAAAGTCAACTAAAAGTACTGCCGGTGCCACTCAATCTAATAGCAAGCAACAGAAAAATACAATTTCAGAGATGTTTGCTAATATAAGTTCCTTTTTTTAACTAACACTTTTAGCTAGCAGTAAGAAGCTACGCTGCAGATTATTAAACTGAAACTTGACTACAAAATTTTATTGCAAATTGAAATTGCAATATCTGTCAAGAAAATTGCAACTAGATATTTTCCCTAAATCGCACAGCCCTACATATCGGGGGGGAAAAGAATTTAATAAAGTGCTTCTTGTCTGGTCTGATACCCACTTTACATTGTATATATAAGGCTGTGAAGATTGCAGATTTTTTTAAAAATCAGACCCTAAACTCCAAATGCTTTTTTGTAGATAAATATAGTAGTAAAAATGTATTTGTATTTGACAAAAAAATGTAAATCAAGATAAAAAGGAAACCAATGTTTTACTTGAATAAAATGAAAAGCATTATTGTGCTTTAGCAATGTTTATTTTAGCAATGCAGCATTACAGCAAGCACACAACATCATAAGACGTTAATATTAGGTTAGCTTTAGGACAACATTATTTTGACCTCCAATAACGACATCAAATTACGTTGATATTTAGTTGATTTTTAGGTTGTGTTGGAAAGTGACCAAAACCTAACATCTGATAGATGTCATAATGGTAACGTCCACACAACGTCAAGGTGTAACATGATTAGACGTTTATATTTGGTTGATTTTAGGTTGGACATTGAACATTGACGTTGGCCTGACATTGGGTTCTGACGTCAACCCGATTTTCATTTCCAAACAAAATCCAACATCCCCATGATGTTGGGGTACAACGTCAATATGACGTCATGTTGACGTCCTGTGCCTGAGGGATATTGTCATTTTCTCGACAGTTAAGCACAACTTATAAAGCATAAAGGATAAAATGTATTATAAAGCATTTATACTTGTGACTAGGGCTGTGTGATTAATCGGAATTTAATCGCAAAAAGCTATGATATGGAATATGTATGTATTCTTTAATTTCCCCAACCCAGACTAAATGCTTGACTGCCATCTGTGTGTGACTGTCTTACTAGCCAATTGAGTGAGCACACTTTCGTTCTGCCCAATCAGAACTTTTCAATCTGCCTCTGATCAGTCATTTTAGTTTGCTTATTGTTCTGTATTTTTATAAATATATATTTTTTGTTTTTATAATAAGCTAGATTATCTCCCTAATTTGAGTTGAACATGTTTACAAAAAGGTAAGGTCGTTTTTTGTGTTTACTGTTTTCTCTAGAGAAAAAAATGTGTTTAATTTCTGAATATTTAAAAACTAATTTGAACAAATGTTAATATCTTTTCAGTTCCTTTTTTTAACTAACACTCACTGCATTTTAGCTGAAAGAAGCTATGATACAGATTATTAAGCTGAAGCTTGACTACAAAATAAAATTGAAATTGCAATATCTGAAAAAAAAAAATCACGATTAGATATTTTCCCCAAATCGTACAGCCCTACTTGTGACATTTTTGATACATTTTTTCATTGTTTTTAGCTTCTAATAACGATTTATTTTGATGACAGTACATAATGTTTTACTAGTTATTTTGCAAGATAGTATTCAACTTAAAGTTCATTTTAAAGGCAATCTAGGTTAATTTAGACAACAATGGTTTGTTCTGTAGCCAATCAAAAAAATCTTTAGGGCACCAATTAGGCATGGGACAATAACCGTTTTTAAGGCATAACGCGGTTTGGAAAAGTCAAGGTTTTAAAACCACCAAAAATATTCTGCTATACCTATGGTATGTGTACGATTTTTTATTTACGTTTTTTTCTCAGTTTTATATCTCAAGCAGAAAAAATATTTAAAGATTCTGTTTTAAATTGTAAAGAAATCTGTGTTTTTGAAACAAATGAAGACAGCAGAAGCCAATGATTGATTTGAATGCTTTAGCCTGACATGTTTACTGCTACAAACTATTTTAAAAATAAAATATATTGTGTTAAATGAAAATAACCCATGCCTAGGGCTAATAATATTGACCTGACTTTTTTTTAAATGTAATTTGTGTATATTCCAGCCAGGTTTAAAGAAATAAGACTTACCCAAATGGGGCAAAATAATCTTATTTTTATTCTCAAAGCAAACACAAGATTATTTAGCTTACTCCATTTGCTGATTATTTTGTTTGTTTTAGAGAAAAAATATCTTTGGCTTAACATTTCTGAAAACAAAACAATATTTTTTCCTTGTCTACAAACTGCTTTTTTATTTTAGAATTTTTAGATATTTGGATTAAAAAGTAAAGAAAGTAAGAGAAGCAGAAGGCTCTTTTGGCTAGTGACCACTAGCGGCACGTGCAGATGGCAAGATAAAAAGATGCCCAACTAGCTTTAAATCCCTTCTATTGTTTGCAGCTCTTGAAGAAAGCAGGTGCTTCTTTTTTTAGACAAACATATTGGCCTTTCTTAAGCAGCCGTTCCAGTGGATTTCACACAGTGCATGAGTCAAGATGATTATAGCCACACTGTGCCATATATAAGGCTAATGGCTAGATTGAAAAAAAAAAACAGATTAAAAAATGTGAAATATGTGGAGTGTTGCCTAGAGATTGCTGTGAAAGATAGCAGATTTCAAGGTGAACAAATACACATTGCCTCCTCTTCTTGTGGCCATGGTTACCCAGGTGAAGGTCACAGGAGGAGATTCAGCATTCAGCTGTTGGTTTACAGAAGGGATTTGATCGATGCAGTTATGTTTAGGGGTGTAACGATACATCAGTACCATGGTTTCGTTTGGTTCATGTTATTGAAACCCCGGTTTGGCTTGATTCTGTTTGTTGTGTGAGAAGGGTTTGTGGTGTGGCTCCAGCAATGTTAGCACTAAACGCCACAGGGTAAATTTTTACCTGTTGCTGTTTTTCAAATGTACATACATTAACAGACCTTTAATATAACATTCAAGCTGCCAAGTCATTCACTTTTACTAAAAGTGTCTCTTTTACAATTCCCAGGTGTTAGAAATTGTTAATGAACTGAATGAGCCACCAATTACTCTGGCATGTGTTTTATGCCACAACCCAGCACTAGGAAATACCATTCACACACACACACTCTGCCAATTTTGTTTACCCAATTCGCCTACACCGCATCTCTTTGGACTTTGGGGGAAATCGTAACACCCAGAGGAAACCCATGTGAACGTGGGGTGAAAAAATCTTGAACCAGCAACCTTTTTGCTGTGAGGTGAGAATGCTAACCACTGTGCCACCCTCCCTGTGCAAGTGAATCCACTGAAAAAAAAAAGTGTTTGTTTTGGTAAATTTAATCAATTCCATCAGTTAAAGTCAAACTGTGGCCTTCCATAGTAACTGCAGTGCTGCTATATTACTATCCTCCTTTACTGTTAATTTGCTATGATGGAATGATTTGCAAAAGAAAGCTCCGCCTCTACTTAATGTTCAGGTTTAGTTGGAAATACATCAACAAACTGAAAAAATAATTCTCAGCAACTTACAGTTTATGATATTGCATCCCAAACCATCACTGATCCACCCTCATACTTCACTCTGGGCATGCAACAGTCTGGGTGATACAGTTCTTTGTGGCTTCTCCCCACCGTAACTCTCCCGGACGTGGGAAAGACAGGTAAAGGTGGACTCATCAGTGAACATTGCATGTTTTACATTGTTCAAAGCCCAAGATTTTCACTGCTGGCACCATTGAAACCGGCAGTTGGCATTGACACGCATGACCAAATGTTTGGCTATAGCAGCTTGGCCATGAAAAGTATATTGACCATGTGGAGATCCCGAGGAACAGTTCTGATGAAAACAGGAGGGTTGCGGTGTACTTAATTCTGCAGTGAGTTGGGCATGTCATAATCATCAGCAATCTAGCCTGTATGTTGAACATGAATGAACTACAACTCCCAGAAGTTATTGCACACACACACCAGTTCCTGATTCCCCCCGATTACACACGCATACATAGCTGGAATCTGATGTTGGACTAATCAGATGGACCATAAAGACAGCACACACACATCATTGCTGAGTCCTGTGATCTGTAAGTGAGCATTACTGAAGGGTTTTACTTGTCTTGCCTTGCCGTGTTTTTGATTTTTGCTTTGTTTTACTGTTTATGTTGTTTAGCCGCCTGTCTTGACCATTTGCCTGTAGTCTGACAAAGCTATTAGATTATCTGGACACTTCTGTCTGTTCCTTATTTTGACCTTTGCCTGCTTGACGATTTTCTTAATAAACTACGCTTGGATCCTCAACTCCGTAGTTCCCCCGACTTGTAATGGGCAGCTGTGGATTTATGTTTTTTAGAAACAATCGGGGTTAGCACACGTACATCCCTCTCAGACAGCTTACTCTTACAGTACTTGGTTGTATGCTGACATTACCCTGGATAATGTAGCTCTTCATACATCACAGAGACTTGCTATCTTGGTCACAGACGTGCCAGTGACCAAAATTGGCCACAAGGCTGGTCGAATTTAGCCATAAAGCATCAAACACTAAATTGGCCACTGTTTCAATTTCATTGTCCAATCCCTGTATGTTTCTTTATAGTGTAGTCAGCTGATCTGGTAAACTTAAATCAAGCACCTCAACACTAGATTAGACCACACATCATATTTAAAATGTTCAATTAAAAAACAGCAATCCTCTCATAGTACACCATTAGAATATTGTTTTACGCTCTGTGGCGGGTATATATTTTTTTGGGTTTTTTTTTTCTTCTTTTTTTTTGGTTTGGTTTGAATATTGTTACACCCTTAGTTATGTTGTTAGTTCACACAAGTTATCTAAAATACTTCATTGGTTCAGTGAATTGTTGTATTAAAAAGATAGTTTACCCGAAATTGAAAATTCAGTCATCATTTACTCACCCTTTACTTGTTTCAAACCTTTATGAATTTCTTTCACCTGTAAAACATGAAAGAAGACATTTTGAAGGAAGAAGACATTTTGAAGGAAGCTGGAAACCTGTAAGCATTGACTTCCATAGTAGTTTTTCCAGCTTTCAATGGTTACATGGTTTCAGCTTTGTTTAAAAAATATTTTCTTTTGTGTTGAATAGAGTAATGAAACTTGTAAAAGGTTTGAAACCACTTAAGAGTGAGTGAATAATGATTACATTTTAAATTTGGGGTGAATTTTAGCATTATTTTTATCTTAACTGCTCCATCAGTTCTAAGTGTTTGTAAGCAAAACAATTACAATGGAGATTTCTGATAAAAAGTGAGAGGTAGAAAATGGTGTTTCTTGGCAAGTAGCATGTTTCCATTTGAGTGATTGTGTGTTTATATAAACCTTTCAGGACACACTGTTCACTTTGAACTGCTTATTCAGTCACTTTAAAAAGTACTCTCCTCCTCACGCACAAACCACCACTTGCCAAGACAAAAAGTGCATAATATGTTTTAAAGGTGCCATAGAATAAAAATCTGTATAGGCATAGAATATAAGAGTTCAGTAGTTAAAAAAAACATACTGTGAACCGTGAGATTTTTTTTTTTACTTAATAGTTTTAATAATATATCGATATCATTGCAACACTCAGCAATGATATCGATGCTCAATATATCTTTTGAGAATCGATATTGCAATGTGTGTAGTTGCTATAATCACATCTCAGGACTAGATTATTTAAAAAAATGAGTAAGGATAAAGATACTACAACATTTTATTACTTTAAAAACAATTTATACAATGATGACTATGTTATTTTACCTTTGATTGTTCAATTTCTTCTCTTAAATACTGTTAGAGTCCCAATAAAACCATAAAGCATAATTTAGTTATCTATTTTATTAATGTAATTTATTATAATTTATCCAAATTATCTAGAAAAGTACTTGATCATCCCAGTACATCTAAATGAATGAAATCTTTCCAAATAGAGCTCTTCAAATCACCTGATGAAATTATATTCATATCGCAATATCTCAGCAAAACAAAATATTGCAATGTAGAGCTGGGCCATAATATCAGTATCAATATTTTTTGACCGAACACTTCAATATTGATAAAAACAAGATTTGGTATGTAGGTGCCCTATGAAAGCTATCATTTTAATAAAATGTGGCTGCTAAGCGCGCACCTTGGAATCAATTCAAATAAGCTTGTCCAATAGAGACGCGCGACTTGCACAACACGCATATGGGAGCAACTTTCAGAATGCCACGAGCACACCACTATTCATGTACAGTATATATAATATACACATACTGTACAGTAACGGCAACAACAAACACAGTGCAACAAAACACTGCAGCGCTTTTTTTACTCTTCTCTATAAACTTGTATCGTATTGGAGATGCAGCAATGTTTGTTCGTTTGTCATCCTCTGAGAAAATGGTTGATAGTCACCTAGATATGAGAGACGCCAGGGTAGCGTGAGCGCAAAGTCCTTTGTAAAAGGTAATGGAATCCACACATGCGCTTGTCACTTCATGTCAGAATAACTGTAACACAGGTGGAAATGAGTGCTGTATAGCAGCAGTGAGGACATTGTAAATAAAAAAGGATGTAAGGATGTCGCCAGAGTGGCTTTTTGGTTTCTTTTATTGTGCATCCCAGCCACTAACTCTTCACCTGAAAGATTTTTTAGCATAGGGGTAATGTAGTCATTCAACTTCACAATTTGTAATGTCGCGATATGTATTTGAATAATTATGGTTGGTTCCTTAACTTGAAAGCTCAGATTTGAATATCATAATTTGTTTTGTTTACAGAGTTTGAGGTTTTGCTGTATCATTATTATTGACACCTTAAAGTTTGCTTTGATTGCTCAGCATTTACACTTTACCGTTGCACACACTTTGTAACATTTTATGTATTAAGTTAAGATATTTTGTTGAAATATTTAATTTTTGACTATTATAACTATTTGCCTTACTAATGTTGGTAAATCAAAATAAAGTGGTTAAGTAAAAAAATCCCAATATTCCTAAATGTGTTGTTAAAAAATATTCAATAATTATTGATATTGAATAATATGAAACATGATACAGTGATAATTTGTTTTTGCAATATCACCCAGCCCTATTGCAAAGTAAGAATTTTTCAATACCATGCAACTCTACTTTTTAATTACAATTTTTTTTTTTTTTGGCGTGATGACAGTACATTATATTTTACTAGATATTTTTGCAAGATACTAGTATTCAAGTTAAAGTGCATTTTAATTGCTAAATTAACTAGGTAGGTTATGGTAATTAGGTATGTTATTGGGTAACAGGGGTTTGTTCTGTCGCCAATCGAAGAATGATTACTTAAAGGGGCTAATTATATAAAAAAACTGCCTTTATTCCAAACAAACAAGACTTTCTACAGAAGAAAAAATATTATAGGAAATACTGTGCCTTGCTCTGTTTGTAGCTGCAGGAGGCTTTCACAGAGGAGCGAACCAAAATGCAGATTTATTCAACATTAGCCAGACATGCAACGTTCAACACAAGAGCAATCGGGTTCATTCAGATAATCCAAAAGTCGATGAACAGGCAAATGGTCAAAACCAGAGAAAGGTAAGATAAACTAGGAACAAGGCTAGGAGTAGATAACATAAAACACAAGAAACAAAGAACACGGCTAGACATAGAGATGAAAATGCTACGTAAAGTTTCAGGTTCGTTTTAACTACCAAAACAAACAAACAACACTCAGCAATGTGTGTGAGCAAATGGGGTGTATAAATAGTCTGTGTAATGAGTCCTTGAGCAGCTTCAACTGTGAGTGTTTGCAATCAGACGGTATCAGGAACCGGTATGTGTGTGCGGTGCATGTTGTTATTTGTAGTCCATTTGGTGGTAGAGTTGTAGATCTCCAGCGATCCGCAGTAGCTAGGTTGCTGGTTACTGGTTACTGTAACTGTAACCCGGGACGTGGCACTGACAATGGAGGTGGGGAGCAAACTGACAACACAGGAGCAAACAGATGTATGAGGGCAATCCACAGTCATAGTCGAAACAGCAGGCCAATGGTCAGAAGGCAGGCAGCAAACAGGATTAAACAAATAAATGAGGCAAGGATCAAAAACATGCAAAGCAAGACAAAGCAAAATGCGTTGTAGAGTCACTAAAACAGTAGACAAGACTCAGCCATGAGTGTCGCAAAGTGAGCCGAATATTTGTGTGTAACAAGTCATTGAGCAGCATCAGCTGTGAGAGTGCAATCAGTCAGAAACTGGAACCGGTTGTGTGTGTGGTGCATGACTGGGTTTTGTAGTCCATTTACCAGCAGATTTGTAGTCCTATGTGTTTACCAGCGATCTGCACAGGCTGGATTGCTGGTGATCGTGACAGTAACACTGTTAAACAAAAGAAAAATACAAATTTCACAGGAAAACTGATATTTTTGACTTCAACTGTATTTATAAAAAAAAAAATTGTCCACTACTGCATATTTATTCAGTTTTACATGGTTTTAACATTACAAACTTATAGTTATTGTTTGAGGTGCATACAGTATATAGACAAACATTTCTGGTTCAGTGTTATTTTGTCTTTATACAGAGTGTAAAAGTGACTAATTTGTTTTCTAGGAACAGCAAACCACCTTTTAAAGGTTTCCCAATGCTTAATGACAAGGTTACATTTCAGTAGGGTTCAATAATTAACATTAATCATATTTAATGTAACTTTATTATACACGGTGGAAAGAGTACTGAAAAATCATACTCAAGTAAAAGTACAGTTACTTGCCTAAAAATGTTGTAGAGTAAAAGTATCTGTTGTAAATAGTACTCATAGTATAATAAAAAAGAAGACATTTTTAAAGTACTCAAGAGTAGTGAGTATTACGCTGTAAAAAGCTGATTTGTTTACATGTAATTTGTGTATGTGTGTAAACGTAACATTCTGTAGTGCATTTATTTATTGCCCAGCAAGCTCACAACGTCATAAGACGTTAATATTAGGTTAGATTTATGTCAGGTGACCAAAATTCAATGTCTAGCCAGCGCCTAAGGACAATGTTATTTTGACGTCCAATAACGATATCAAATGGCGTTGATATTTGGTTGATTTTAGCTTTTGTTAGAAAGTGACCAAAATCCAACCTCGAGCCAACATCTTAAACCATAACAAAATACTAATATTTATTTATCAGGTATGGCAACTAAAATCCAGCATCTGATAGATGTCATAGTGGTAATGTCCACACAACGTCAAGCTGTAACATCATTAGACATTGATATTTGGTTGATTTTAGGTTGTATGTTGGACATTGATATCGGCCTGATGTTGAGTTCTGACGTCAACCAGATTTTATTTTTTTTTTAAGAAAATGCAACGTCCCCGCGGCATTGTGGTACATCGTCAATCTGACGTCATGTTGACGTCTTGTGCCTGCTGGGTGTTTAAGGCCATTTTGGTCATCATACAGTAAACATCTGTCATCTTCTCATCAGTGACATGCATCTAAAGCATCTCTTGGTCAATGCTTGTAATGGTTTTGGACATCTTCTTGGACACTTTTAATGCTTCCAAACAGTTTCCTGCAATTATAAATCACCCATGTCTTGAGGTAGTTCATTTTGATTTGATTTGTTTGGACAGGAATCACAGGACTGATTTTTATAATCTCCATAGACAAGGAAAAATTAAGTAGTGACTGCAGGTTGAAGGAAAGTAGTAGAGTAAAAGTACAGATACTGCACTAAAAATTTACTCAAGGGAAAGTAAAAGTACACATTTTTAAAACTACTTAGTAAATTACAATTTCTGAGAAAAAACTACTTAATGGCAGTAATGTGAGTATTTGTAATTTACTTTACACCACTGATTATACAAGATATTGGACTAAGGACATTAAGAGCTTTAGATTAGACTTAAATGTCAGCTTACATACAAGAAGTTAAAATCTCAATCGAATTGCTTTAAACATTTCTGAAAAAAGACATTTTGTAACACAATATAACCTGAAACAATCCAGAGTGGTAATGACACTGTACAAACTGACCCTTCCTTGACCCTTAATATCCGTCATAAAATGTTCTTTGACCATCTGTCCATGACACTCAAACCCTCCGTGACCTTTTTCAACAGCCTTTTTGTTTTGTCCGCCATAAACTCGAAGCTGATCTAAGCTCATAAAGCATCCTCTGCTCTGAAGCGCATGCTCGATTAAAGTTAACTTTGCCTCCGCCTTGAAGTTTGAGATTTTCCTGAGTCTTTCTCCCACCTGACGGCTGTGGGAATCAGCGCTGACCCCTGTCCTGTTTCAGCGGAGACCTGGCTGTCTTCTGCCTGACCGCTTGTAAACTTTTAACCTGTCCCCTAGCTTAACGACAGGACAAGAATGCGAGGAACTCTTCTTTGCATTGTCTTTCTCTCCCGTGCGTAAAAATGACAGAGGGAATTAGAGCCGGGATGTTGATTGATTTAATAAGAGCCATATTGTCATTATGATCTTTATTACTGTCAATAATGCCACACTGATAGCAGAGATAAATGAATGATTCATTTAAAGATTAGTTATCTTAATTTATTGGACAATTAATACATGATTTTTCATTTGATTAACTTGAATATTTTGCATTTTATTATTTTACAGTAATATTCATATAGAGTTGAAGTCAGAATTATTAGCCCCTGTTTATTTTTGTCCTCAATTCCTGTTTAACGGGGGAAGATTTTTTAATAACTTTAAGTTTTAATAACTCATCTCTAATAACTGATTTATTTTATCTTTGTCATGATGACAGTAATAATATTTTATTAGGTATTTTTTTAAGACACTTCTATACACGTAAAGTGACATTTAACTGCTTAACTAGGTTAATTAGGTTAACTAGGCAGGTATACTGGATACACACTTTTTTAAAGTACAACAATAGTTTTTACTTGGCAGGCATATTTAGAACAAGACTAATTTAACAACATGTTAAAATACTCTCTTTAAGGATCACGGTGCAGCCCTAAAATAATCAATAATGGTCATTTTAAGTCCTTCAAACCAACTAAACTTATTTGTCAATGAGATGTTTTTAATCATTTGAATTATAATTTAGTTTGATTAGTTAATATATATATATATATATATATATATATATATATATAGGTAACTCAAACCATTTGAGGAAACCGATTGCAACAAAGCATTTAAGTTGAAAAACTAATCCTAATGAGTACTGTGAACTTAATCCATTTGAGTAAACAAAGAATTTGAGCACAGTAAAACCCAATAAATGAAAAGAACTCAAACCGAGTACTGTAAAACCCAATAAGGTAAGGCAACTCAAATCGTTTGAGAAAACCGAATGAAAAAACTATTCTAATCTAAAACTAATCTATACAAGTAATGTAAACTTACTGCATTTAAGTTGAAGTAATGAGGTATTTAAGTAACTCATTACCTTCAACACTGAGTTCAAAACTCTTTTCAAATTAGTAGAATTAACTTTCAGTACATTTTGAGTTAACTACGCTGTTGGGTTTTACAGTATGTATGTGTATATATGTGTATTTTTTATAGAAACTTTTTTATAAATATGTTACACTTTATTTTCACTAAAGTTATTTAAAACATTAAAACATACTTTTAACTTGTATTTAATATCGTCCCTTCATATGTCAGGTCATGTATAAAATTTGACTTGACATGATATTGTACAAGTGTTTGTGGTGACATTTATTTAGTAGTGACAGTTCAGTAAAGACAGATTTCAAAGAAGTGTCTGCCACACAGTCTGGGGTTCAATTCGACAATATCACACAATTGGATCAATGTAGCTAATTTTACAAAAGATCATGTCCCCTCCCCCATCTGAATGGAGATGTCAAAGGTTGGTGACCTCTGCTTTCATGTGCATTGATCGCTTCTCGGGAGGTGGCCTGCTCCCCTCCAAAGCCCTTCACATCAGCTAATATTATTGTTTGGACCTGAAAGCTGTTTTCTTACATTTTGTTGACCAGGTTTGTTTCCACATGGCACATTCTACTGTACAAAATAAAGCAGAACCTACAGCTAAATAAATGTGGTGCCTATAAATCTGTCCACTTTTATAGTAAAAAAAGAACAATGAAGTTTTTGGTAGTGGATGGCCATGACCTTTCTTTTGATTGAGATTTTAGTTTGAAATTTACAAAGATGTTTAATTAAAATATATACCTGTTTTTTGTTTGTAATCAAGAATTAAGAATTTCTATTGTAATGTTTTATGTTTTAGATGAAGGTTATTTAACGCTATTTAATGAACTGAAATATATTCAATTACACCAACAAAACACATTTTTGTTTAAGTTTTACTTAAAAAAACTTAAAGGGGGGCTAATAATTCTGACTTCAACTGTGTGTGTGTGTATATATATACATATATATATATATATATATATATATATATATATATATATATATATGTGTATGTATGTATGTATGTATATATCGTCACCTTGGAATTATAAGGTTCTATCTGCGTTCCGAATGATTTTGAGTTATTGAGCTTCAAAGTTTTTGCATTCCATAGCAAACAGTATGTAAATTACATTTGTTTTTTTTAAATTAAACGTCTTAAAATGTAAACAACTTACAAAAAACATCCTATAATGTAAATAAGTTGTCAATTAATAAGAATATATCAACTCAAATTTGACAAAAATGTCAGATAGAACCGTATAATTCTAAGGTGACGCGATATATATATATATATATATATATATATATATATATA
>CAIGQZ010001464.1:1831083-1882570 GCA_903798205.1 Danio tinwini | reverse complement strand
GTGTGTGTGTGTGTGTGTGTGTGTGTGTGTGTGTGCTGTCCCCCGATGATGTCAGTAGACTGGACTATCTTAACAACTGGCTAAATGTTGAGGACTAAGCAAAATTGTTTCTACTTTATAATTAATGTTCTCAACTCGCAATACAATTTTACAATAAATACAAATATTTGTATTCATTATTATTATTATTATTATTATTATTATTTTCCAATTTCTATATTTGCAATGCCTGTATTTTGGATTTTTTGGGGGTAATTTGTGATTAATCATGATTAATCATGATTAATTACTTTCGTGATTAATGATGATTAATCACAAAAAAGGTGTGATTAATTAGTTAATATTTTTAATCAATTGACAGCCATAATTTTTATGAATATGACGGTTTAATAAAAATTGTTTTAAAAAAACAAAAAGTTATTGGCTATATTCACTGAGAATTTGATAAAAATACACATTTTCAAAATGGGGTGTACTCATTTTTGCTCAGTACTTTGCATTAGAGTGTGTCCTATTACAGGGTGTCTGTGGGGTCTTAAAAAGTATAAAAAATTGATAAATCAATTAATAGAAAATTAAGGCCCTTAAAAGATATTTAAAAAGTCTTAATCGCGTTTTTATGAGGTTCTAAATTTTGTTCAAGCGCTGTCCAAAGTGTTTGACTCCAAAAACACGTAAATATATTTATTTTCCTCCTAATATTAACAACGCCGTGCTCAATCCACACGATAGGCTTTATGCACACAGACGTTTTAATTTTCAGCCAGGCAGCCCAAGGGCTTCCGGAGTATTTCCATTGCAAAATTGTCATGTTTAAGATCTGATTTCTTTAAAAATCGGCAATCTTCACTGCTGTTAGATATTCGATATGAAGTGGGTCTCAGATCTGACAAGAAGCACTGCATTAAATTCTATTTTCCCCCCGCCATGTCTTTAAAATATGACAGTTTATTTTACCCCAGTATTTTCAATTGAATTTCTGCGCTAGCCTATTTCTTCTGACGGTTTTACGCTTCTGATCTCGTTTTACACTTGAACAACTAAATGAATGCTTAAGTCTATTTAACTGAATGTATTGTAATTATATACAGCCTCAATGCTGTAAAAACAAATTTGTGAAATTGAAAATAATCACATTAAGCTTTCACCGGAAGTTTGTCGTTGGCTTTAAAACTCTAACTGTGCATAGAACCCATTGGTTCAGGTCGGGCGTGTCCGGCCAAGCTACTCCGTCCGGGTGATGTCACGTAATTTGCAACAAACACAGGAAGGTGATGTGACCCTCTCCACATGTAGCAAAACCATAGAGTGGAACAGATGGCAAAATGGGAAAGTTTGCGTACTCCTGGTTGGAGAAAGACGAGTTTTAATAGTGGCTTGACTAGGTCTCACTGGAAGAAGAGACAGTACTGTCTTAATTTGATTTCCTGGCTAAATAAAGGAAATAATAATAATAATAACAGTGGCTGAAGCCTGTCGCTTTCTTCCGAACTTATCTTAGTTCTGTTGCGTGGCTGTGCGCCATTGATTCACTTAACTACAACTGTTTATTAAGTTAAAGGTTTGATACTGATTAGAACTTGAAGTGGCGATGAGGTCTTAAAATATTTTTAGAAGGTCTTTAAAAAGTTTTAAAAAGCTATTGAAATTATCTTTAGGGTTCCTGCATATACCCTGTGTTAAATTACTATTAATCTTATTTTAATAGTGGTTTACGTCAAGAAGACTAAGGCTGCACGATATTGGAAAAAACTTACATTGCAATATTTTCATTCACTGCCATATATATTGCGATATAAATGCAATTTTACCAGATGACTTGAATAGCTTGTAAGGAGTTCATAATTTTTGATGGATTGGGATGATTGTGTATTGTTTGTGTGTATCTGCATAAAATATAATAAAAACAGACAAGTATAGTTAAATACAACAGACAAAAGATGCAAATAAACAATGATTTATGATTTTCTGGAGAGTCAAATAGTATTCAGAAGCAGAAATAAAATAATCACTGCACAGTATAATAATAACACTTTGCTTGTTCAAACTACTCATTTAAAATGAGCTGAAACAATTCAATTCAATTCATCTTTATTTGTATAGCGCTTATACAATGTAGATTGTGTCAAAGCAGCTTCACACAGAAGAATATAGTGAAATGAAACAGTGTCAGTTCAGTTTTCAGAGATTAATTTCAGGTCAGTTCATTTTAGCTCAGGTCAGTGTGGGTTAATAATCACTACTGAGAGTCGAAACACTGAAGAGCAAATCCATCGATGCGCAGCTCTACAGATCCCGAACCATGCAAGCCAGTGGCGACAGCAGCGAGGAAAAAACTTCACCAATTGGCGAAAGTGAAGATTTAAAAAAAAAAAAAAACTTGCACAATTCCTCGCAAAAAAACAACACGATTCTTGAGATTTCATTGGGACAGCTTGATTTTTTTATGTTCAATCCACATAAATTGTTAAAAGTGTTAAGTTAACTTAATCGATTTGTGTTGGGACAACATGAACTCATTATTTGGAGCCTTGCAATTTTTACAATGACTCCACTATGTTGTTAGCTGTAATGTCTGGTTAACTATGATCCCAACTACATTGCAGATCCCTGTGATATGACTATTGCGGACTCGCACATTGCGATGTTGATGCTGAAACGATACATTGTGAAGACATTTTCAGCCCTTAATATAAAGATATCGATGATGTATTAACATATTAGCAGTTGGAGAGTGTACAACTTTTGCATGTGTCTCATGTTTCAGGTATGTTCTGACAATCTCTTTCAGGAAAATGGCTTAGGTACAAGAGAGAACATTTTCCTAAGATGTTGATGTTTTCATCTTTATGGGTAATTTAAACCAAAGATTATAAAATGTATTGGCCACTGCTGTATATATAACTGTTTATCCCTTGTGTTGTCACAGAATTCTGTATATTTCGTTTGTCCTATGGGTCACAAAATGTAGCAGCAAATTTTGATTACGATTCTCAAATCAATTTTCCACGAAGTAACAACCTTATCATTCATCGCAAACCTTGTGAATGTTTTCCCTGGTCAGTGTGCAGTATTTTGTCAATGTTTAATCAGTGGGCACCACTCAGAGGGGGTGTGTGTTGGAGTATGTTTGCATGTACCAGTGTGTGCCTGTACTTTTAGTGGTGTAAAAATAAAGTTTCATAGCTGGTCAATAATGACCCCTAAAACAATTATTGTACCAAATGTGAAAAATAGAAAATTGATTAAAAATAGTTTTGTTTTTTTTTAGAAAAAAGTTACCAATCTTCAAGTTAAAATAAAACATAACATAGTTGTTCCTGCTGTTTAAATGGTCACAGGTCATTTTAACCCCTCAACAGGAGGATTAGACACATCATTTTAGATGGACTGTGTGTGCATCAATGTCTAATGTCCTTCTGCAAGGTAGAGAACAAGCTGTAAATGCATGAATTTTATTCATTTTTACAGCTCCAGTATTTTTAGGCCCAATCCACACTATACTGTATGCATATGCAGAAATTATGTATCGTAAGTTTATTCAGATGTATCTGGCGTTTAAGAAGTGTAAAACTGTGAATTGTAGAAACTGGGTGGATGAATGTGAAAACGATGTCTTTGCCTTTTTGTTAGTACAGCAAATTTGTATATTTTATGAAGTGATTCTGACTAATGCATAGTTCACACTGCATGATTTTAGCCCTTATTTTTTAAATCTATAACAAATATCAAAAATCGGAGGCAAATTCCAGCTGCACAGGAGTGGGACTCTGTCCATGGTAGCGCCAGAGAAATAACCACTTACAATTTGTTCAAAAACCTCTAAAAATCGGGTTGATAAAACATAAGATGTGTCATCATTCCGATTAGCATGTACCTATCATGTTATCACTTGTGCCTGCCATATTAATGATTTGTTGTTTAAGTGAAGCTTATTTATAAACTAATTTCGAGAGGAGCACGTGCTGGTCTGGCATTAACTAACGCATGATTCACCTACCAGATGATTCCTAACTCACTATAAATAACCAGAGTTTCTTACTTTAGTTATCTTCGCCTTCAAGAATCCCCCTTCCACCCCTACACCTCCACCTATCCCTTTATAGAGCGGCACTGTGGCTCAGTGGTTAGCACTGTTGCCTCACAGCAAAAACATCACTTGTTCAAATTCTTAACAGGCCATTTGCAGCAATGCTAATTAATGTACACTGTCCCTGCAAAATAAACAAATAAATTGACCCTTCGCTAAGCCACACTCAAAAACCACCACGCACCAATCGTGGCTTAGCAACCGTAGCTACGCACAGGGGCTCTGTCAAGCTTTTGAGCGAGGGAAACAAACCAAAGCGTTGTGCATATGGATTGTGCAAATCTGACGCCCGGTATTCTAAAAGTTTGGACAGGGTGGTGGAATTGTTTTTTCTTTTCAAAACCTAAAACCCAAGAGGAGAAATGCCAGCGTGGATCAAGCTCTGTGAGGGGCGCTAAAGGAGCGGAGTTAAGTTGGTTTTGTTTTGATATTTCTGACACAGTCAGTAATAGACCAACGGCAATAACTCACACACCTCTTGCGTTACCCTATAACGATCTAAACTGTATTTCCTACATAAATACAAAGCAGGTTATGTTTCACAGCAGTCTTTTTCCTTTTTTTGCTCGATATTATGAGCACTGCTCCGTTTAAGCACTCGCCATAGTAGTCATACTAATAGCAGTCATATTTTCATCTGTTTCAAGCTACGAATATTTGAAATTACGAATCAACAGAACAAAACAGAGATGTGATCACAAACTGAGCACTTGCGATCAATTTACTTTAACGTTACCCGCAGCTGTTTTTCAGTAATTTATAAAGAGCACACAAACATACTGACAGTTATAGGTAACTTACTGTACATTGTTATGGGTCAATGATCCTAATATTTGGTACAAATCTTTTTGTGAATAAATGATGTAGAAGCACTGTCCATGCGTGTTTCCTCGTCGGTTAGTAACGCTATATTTCATTGCACAACAATTAGTCTATAAGGCTTTTGGGCTAAAATAGAGAAATCACGGTTTAATTTGTTATAATTAGATTGTTTTTAAATTTCACCTCTGCTGCTGTGTCAGCGTATGAGGTGGCTAGGCTAACCTAGCTTCAATTTTAATTGAATTATTTTCTAATCGGTTGCCTATTATGTCGTGAATATACCCCTGTAATGCATACTGCAGTCCTTTTTTGTCTGGCTTTCTCAGATATCTCACCTGTTCGGCAAAAATGACAAATTATATCCCTGGGAATGTCTGACACCAGCGCATACACATTGTAAAATACGTGCCAGGCACGAAAGCTTGACAGGCGTAGCAACAGTAACTAAGGAGGGCGGGGCTTAGCGAAAGGGTCAATTGGTACTTGTTTCACAGGAGTGAAAGTCACACAGTGTGAATGATCAAAAACACGATCAGAGAACATCTCAGATGTGTCACCGACTTCTGTGAAATAATTGACATGCTAATTATCGGATCCTGTCTGCAATCCAAAATGTGTTCTGACTAAAAAACACATCGGCGATGACCTACAGCCAATCAGAGAGCAAGAGACAGGGCAACAGAGAGTTCAGGGAGGGGTTATAGATCGCAATATAATAAAGAAGCTTCACAATGACATTAAGCAGAAACAAAAAAGAAACATTTGCTTGGCCAGCCATAGCAGCAGCGCATTGGCAAACTAATTTATTGACCTTTCCGATTGTTTCAAGTGTAGTCATGCAGTGTGTCTGATCCATCGTGCTGATATGTGAACATAGAAGCAACTAAATACTAAACCTGTCAGTCATGGAGTGTGAAATCACCAGTGATATGACTGCTTCAAAAAATCATGCAGTGTGATATATCAGAAGTAAAAACACTAGTAGATGTAGTATAGATGTAGTGTAAACACTCATCTGATGCACTGTAAAAAATCACTTATTTTATATATTTTTTCAGCAGCTAGGGGAAAAATAACCAGCCATTAAATTACAGAAATTTACCGTAAAATATCAGCTGTTAAATTACAGAAATATACAGTAAAATAACTGCCATTAAATTACAGAAATTTACTGTAAAATAGCGGCTGTTAAATTACAGAAATATACCATAAAATAACTGCCATTAAATTACAGAAATTTACCATAAAATAGCGGCTGTTAAATTACAGAAATATACCATAAAATAACAGACATTAAATTACAGAAATTTACCGGCAATTTAAATTCAAGTAAAATTCTGTAATTTAACGTCTGTTATTTTACAGTAAATTTCTGTAATTTAACAGCCGTTATTTTGTTTTTTTCGGCACCCCAGCTTTCGGAAAAAAAAAGTAAAATACAAATAAGTTAGTAAGTTGTGAATTTGAAGTGTGAATGCATTTAAAACCCCACTAAAGACCACCTACATACAGTACTGCTGTACGGACTTGATTATGGATGTGATCATTAGTATTGTGTTATGAGAAAGTGCATCAAAACGCATGTGACCTATTTATATAACCACAGCCATACACCCTGCAGCCCAAGACTGGTTATTCACTAAAGCTAAGCAGGGCTGAGCCAGGTCAGTACCTGGATGGGATACCACATGGGAAAACTAGGTTGCTTTTGGAAATGGTGTTAGTAAGGCCAGCAGGGGGCACTCAGCCTGTGGTTTGAGTGAGTCCTAATGCTCCAGCAAAGTGAAGGGGACACTATACTGTCAATGAGCATTATAGTGGGGTGAGACGTTAAACCAAAGTCCTGACTCTCTGTGGTCATGAAAAATCCCATGGCACTTTTGTAAAAAGTAGGGGTGTAACCCTGGTGTCCTGGCCAAATTCCCTCTATTGGCCCAGCATGGCCTCCCAATCATCCCCATCCACTGAATTGGCTCTACTACTATCTCTCCACTCCATCATTAGCGCCGTTGTCCTGTAGCTGCTATTGCATCGTCCAAGTAGATGCTGCACACTGGTGGTAGAGTGGGGAGAACCCCCTCATGATTGTGAAGTGCTTTGGGTGTATGGCCATACAAAGCTCTATATAAATAAACATTACTTACTTACTTACTCTGGAGGCCATTTCGGAGTGAAAACAAAAAAAAAATGAAAATAAAATAGCCGCCATATTGAAGTGTCATTCCAGAACTTAAGTGCTCAAAATTGGCCACTTCGAAGGGCCCTTAGGAATGAAGGATTTTGAAGGGTACAACCAAGCGGCAACCTCCCGCTCTTCCTCGGGAAGCCAATACGGAAGTAACTAAAATTGCAATTCATCAACTTGCCTTGGGGGGCTGGCTCCAGGAAGTCCAAGTGCTTTCTTTCTGCATTGGTAAATTGGCCATTTTTACAGCTGATAAAAACATGTTTACAGCCTGGTACAAACGATGGCTTTGGTGCATATAGCTATGATTACCCTTCATGACAACTGTGAGGTGCAGGATGCAGTAGGTTAAGTCTGCATAATTAAGGGCATGGCCACTTGAGTGACAGCTAGCCCTCGCTGGTCACTGTCTCATCACCTCAGCTGATTCTGGCAATTTAGTCGCTGATCTTGGCATATACATCGTATTTTTGTTTTGGTTAATGCTTCTTTACACAGTCATTTACCTTTTGCAATTATTTCCTTCAATTATAAAATAATATGGCATGCTGTGTGCACTTAATTGTGCTTACAAACCATTCAAGTTGCCTCCATTTCCCAGGAGAGTGAAATTATATACTTATATACCATCTCTATAAATGTATTTGTTTTATTTAAGATCATTTATCATTTAAATGTTTTTTAGACCGGTAATGCACTCCAGAATCTGACAGATTGATTAGCTGTAGGCTATAGAACAGTCATCTGAAACATTGTCATACAGTGTTAGTGCTGGATTTTATAAACAGCCTTGCATTTACTTACACGGACTATATCTGAAGTGTTTGATAGTAATTTGCGTTTTCTTCCTATATAAAAACGTCATAAGAACAATGTTTAGTGGCTCAATGTGTTACAACAGTGTTTTTAAAAGTCTAAACACTTTATTGATATAGTGTACAACCAAGCACTTGTGGTCAGAACACAAACGAGTCAAAGCAAAATGCTGAGAATGCAGCATGGATCCATCATGAATCCAGCAGCTCCGCTCACTCTCCGCCTCTTTGCCCTTATTTGGTATCTCGCGTTTGGTGCAATGACGCGCTAACAAAATGGCGACGGTTGACCGCACCTACTTGTAGCTTCCTTTGTAGTGTTCAGAAACCTATGGGTGACGTCACGGATACTACATCCATATCTTTTACAGTCTATGGGTACAACTCAAAGACACTTTATCATGATCTATTGAGCAGGGAAGTTGTTTGGTGTTGCATATTGCATTTCATTTGGAAAAGTTCATCCCTATACCCTAATCACTTTGAAGCATGTCAGTCAGGTGGGTAAACCTTTCAAATGGATTAGGACACAGAGATGAACCCTTTCAAATGGAACACAGTGTACATGTACGTTTAAGTCTTCTTCATTTTTTGTGTATCTCTGGGGCTGAATTACAGCATCACATACTGATCTGGCATGTATTCTACATCGTTTTGTTATCGGTTTCTGTAGTTTCATGTGTATGCAGATATTTTTTCTGACAGCAAAAATTTAATCAGATAAAAAAAATCTCTGGCTTTGCGTGGATGTAGCAATTCTGTTTGTACAGTTTAAAAAGAGGATTGTGCGGATGTGTTATTGTTCTGGCATAAGGCACAGATGGATGAGCATCTCCTCGTCCTGTCATGGTTATCCTGGGCGCTGACGGGCAGGATGGCCCTTATCTGGAGCAGATGGGTCCTGGACCTCCTCCTTTTCTACTTCAAAAGGCTAATATCTTCAACGCACGTGGCTTATCTGGTCCGGCCTCCCATTATTTGTTAGGAAACATGTCTGGATACAAATCTAAAAGGTTGCCAGCAGTTCAGCTTGAAGGAAGACATGATGAAGGACGAGGAGGTTGGGTTTGAGTGCTGTCCAACATAACTGCACTTTTGAACAACTGATCTCAGCGTTTGAGCAAGAAGCTGTCAGGCTTCATCCGCATCTGGTGTTAAGATGTTTTCATCTGTTCGATCATGTGAATTAAGCTGTCTAAAAGGTGTCTAAAAAGATGTTTTGAGATGTTTTTTCTGAGATGGTCTGAGATGTTTTGCTTGCTTTTGTAGTGTAAATAGTCATCTGGTCAATGCATTTAAACCGTTACTAAAGACCACCAATGTACAAACTTGATCCAGACTTGATTACGGATGTGATCATTAGTAATGGGTTATGAGGAAGTGCACCAAAACATATGTCATGTTAATATATGCTGTATTAAGAGTAAAACTGTATTTGTAATCCACATTTATTCACTTACTTCCAGTCATGTAAAGGGGGCATACACAGAGCTAATTCTAATGGTCAGAAGTTTGTATGTGAGCATTAACAATTTCCGTGCAGATTTTCCCAATAGGAAACAATTGCAAGAAAGCTCATATGACAACAATAATCACACTTTTTAGTAATAATCATAACAAACATACGATGGAAGGGTCTCTGCAAAATCTGAACACAAATGATTACCAAACATAATAACAACACAGGCTCAAAGTGAAAATGTACCCATGTATACCTTTCTGGAGAGCGCGAATTATGTAGCCAGAGCTATGTATGGCTGCATTTAGTTTTTAAAATGAACTCTATGGGTTTGATGCCGCCGACAGCTTCTGTTGGTTTTCTCGCAACCAGCGCTGACCTCCGTGTGGACTGCTTTTACGCTATTAGCAGTTTGCCCAGTAGCTCACCGCATACTTCGGTAGACTTGAGATGCAGAGAGGAGTCGGCCGCGATGACGGGGTTCAAGTCAAAACAAAAGGCAAAACGTAAAATAAACAAGTAAATAACAGGGTGAGAAAGTAGTGAGATCTCAAAATGTAGTAAAAATTAGGTGAAAGCTTTTGTTTTTCTGGATTGCTTTTTGACAACACTGTTGGTTCGGTTTAGGGAAGGGAGTGATTGGGTCAATTGGTGCTTTTGAAAATACTAACATTTGGATTTAGGGATGGGAGGGTGGGTCAGTCAGATGACAGCAGCCTCTGGTGGATTTATGCGAGAACAGCAGGTGTGGACAGCATTCGCAAAAAAAATTGAGATCTGAAAAAGCGTACACAGTGGCCCATTGTGCATTCGTAAAAACAAAAACTACAAAAAAAAACTTACCCCCTGGGACTTATTTTGTGATCTCCACAAATGTTTATAGGGGTACATTTCAATAATGAGCCTGGGTTGGATAATAATGTGTTGACCACTTTTGATCAAATCACTGAAAATGCGTTAATAGGTGGAAACAGAGCCTAGGGTTAATTGTAAAATGGGCACTTGTTTTAGATAAATTACAATTCTACTATACTAATGTAGAAATTATTGTCATTAAGAAATTGCTTTCAAATCCGTCAATTATTTAAATGGAACCTATCATACAAAATTAACCTTTGGAATCTATTTGGTCAGATGAGTGTTGTATAGTGTTTGCACAGCCTTGTTGGAGAGGTATAATCACAAGTCCTTTTAAAACATGTAAAAGGGTAAAAGGAAAGGCTGTGTGTTTTTCTCTTCATAATAAAATGAATACGCAGCAGACACAAATATCGCAACAATAAATTGACTTTAACCAAGTAGCTTTACAGTATAAAGCATTTCGGTTTATGTTTTAATTAAGAATTACTCTTCAGTTTCTTCTATGAAACAGCTTTTCAGTGTTTATAATTATGTATTTACATATAGAAGGCTATTATTATCATATTCATGGATTAAAGGTGCTTACCAGTTAAAGCAAACTGGTGTGAAACGTTTGTTTTGGCACTCCTGAAACAGATAGAGACTATAAAAAAATGCTGGGTTCCACACAATTCTTTCATGTTGTCACACAGTTCGATGTTCAATTTGAAGTTAACTTAATCGTAAATGTTACAAATTTAAGTGGATTGAACATAAAATAATTAAGTTGTCCCAGTCGTTTGAACGAGCAGCAAAAATCATCTTTTGAGTGTAGATTTGGTTAGATTTTTTTCAAAATGACATCTTCTGCTAATCTAATAGCTAGGATGTGTTAGACCATCAAGAGTGAACTTCTACATTTAGCACCTAACATCTTGTCACTTTTTGTTTATTATTCAGTATCTTATTAATAGCCCTTAAGGCTTTTGTATAATTTGAGGTTGTCTGTTTTCTGCTGTAGCAGTATGTAACTCTTCTCTTTCTCTGTTGCTATAACCTCACTTGCCCTGCATCTTGGCTTGTCCTCTGAAGTATGTGCCATTCAGTTAAATTGAAAAATTGCATGGTAAGAGTAATTTGATTTAGTTGCTTTAACAGAGCACAGAGTATGTTTTTCATGAAATGTGCTCTTTTGGAAACTTGCTGCTGACATAATTTAATGATTTTGAGTTCATACAGATGTTTTGATTACTAACTCCTATCCTTAAATCCATTCTTCAACTTATTATTAACACGGAAAATTGTACTATAATCATAAGAACTGTATGTGCTCTCTGCATTTATGCACTCCAAAGCATTCTTTGGAGGTACAGCATGAGCCTAACAAACATGACATTTTCTCCTGGAAAAGATTAAGGAGATTCTTTCACTTTGAGGAGATGAAGTTTTTAAAATCACACGCTGTAACTGTTTCTCTTTGGACATTCTGTTTTGTTTTCACCTAGAGTTCCGTCCAAATGTTTTAGCATTCTTAGACCCCTTCATCGCTCTGTACGAACTCTTTTACACACTCGGCTCAGCCCAAGGTCACCAATAAGCGGCTCAGGGGAAATGGGGTGAGGGGTGGGGAGTGAAAGCTAACAGGGCGGGCTGGCCAAAGTCACGGTGACCACGACCCACTGTTGGACTCCACATTCTAGCTGGTTGAGAGAGAAAGAACAGAGAGATAGAGAGAGAGAGAGAGTGAGTGAGAGAGAAGGCCGCTGGCTCTGAATTCTTGCCTGATCTCAGAGGAATACTGTTCTAGATGAGTAATTGGATATTTTATCCATAAGCGTAGTCCCACAGCTTTCCTTATATAGATTTTTTTTCCAACTCCTCCTAGATCGTTTTTCCAATTTTTCACCAAATTTGACTCCGATTTTCTTTAGACCATGCTGGCAAAAGGTTATGGAATTCATGTTGACAGGTGACATGGTTTTCTTTTACAGCACAGACAAATGTGGTGGCACGACGTCAAAGATCGTCTGAGGTTGTAACTCTGGAACGTTTTGATGCTGAACTTTAGGTGTGTCATTTGCACCTCACAATAACCACAACACATAAATTTGTTAACAGCGCCACCTAGCGGTCATGCATTATAACCCCTTAACTAACCATCAATAATGAATCTTACAAAATGGGTAATACACTTTGATTGCATAAGTTTATCACAGTAAAAGTGATATCATATAATTTCTTGGGTCATACCAAGAGCATTGATACCAAACATGCCATATTTGGGCAAACTTTCTGTCCGCCATATTGATTTCATTTAAAAAACTTATTTTGCGAATTCCTCCTCAATCATGAATTCAATTTTCACCAAATTTGACTCTTCAGACGATGCTGACCAAAATATATGGAAATCCTATCTATTAGCACAACGGTTGTTGTTTACGGCAAATGTGCTTGCATTATGTCAAAGTGCATCTAAGGCTGCGACTTTGCAACACTTAAACATTTTGGCACTGAACTTTAGGTCTGTCATTGGCAACTTACAATGACCTCAACACATAAATTTGGTAACAGCACTACCTAGTGGTCAGGATTTTTAAACCGTTCACTAACCATCGTTAATAAATCATAAATTTGCTAATAACTTTAAACTGCATATGTTTATTGTCGTAAAAATAATCCTTGGGTCATGCTGTGAACATTGGTACCAAATATACTGTATTTGGCTAAACTTCCTGTCCAATATTGATTTTGTTCAGAAATTTTTTTTGCAAACTCCTCCTAGACTGTTTGCCGAAATATCACCAAATTTTACTTGGATGATTGTCAGACCACAAGGACCAAGTATTTGGTAAAATTACGGTTTTTGCTTACGGCACCGACAAATACGCTATATTTGTCACAAAAATATACACAGGAGACCCAAATGCAAGTGAAAACAAGATGATATATTTAAAGAGTCACAACTGGTATAGATCTCACCAGATATAGTGTAGGGCAAGGATGCTCACACCAGAATATGACACGCCAAACAGCGGTAAAGGTTCATCCGTGAACCAACATCGTATAGCAGTCTCTCATGGATATCTCACCAGATATCAAGGGAAGGGAAAGGTAGCGTTATTCAGCAGCTCTCGAGAAAATCGTCAAGTTTACCCACTGTAAAGTTCATTAGAAAAGCGGGTTTGGGGTGAAGTCTCTCACAGATAATGTTGTCATCAGAGCAGGCAGTAGTAACAACATCAAAGAGACGGAGACGTGCACAAGGTCCAGATAAAAAAGGCTAAGTCGGAGTGCCTTCACCACAGCGAGCGAGAGAGTTTAACAGAGAGCAGACACAGGAGTGAACAACAACGAACTGATAATGCTAACTACAAAACACTGAACATATATAACGTGCGGAACGCGCAGCAGCTGTAACTGATAACAAACACCTGTGCGTTGAGTAGTAACAAAACACATGACCACCCAGCTGATAAAAGTAAACACACATACACACCCACACCACGCAACGAAGAACCCAAACAAGACACAGCCACTTCCCACACACACACACACACATGCAAAAAAAAACAGAAAGACCCACAAATGTGACAATATTATGCTCATTCTGCCTCTGGACTGCTTGGCCCCTTAATTGCTTCTTGCAGCTATGTTTGGATATTTTATCCAAGTGTAATCCCACAGCTTTCCTTATGCTGCTTATTATGATGTTCTTTAATGGATTTATTTGTTGGGTTTCATCTTTTATTCCTTAGTTTTCATCTGGCAAAAGAAAAAAGAAAGGAATCCTACTTTTAGAGCAGAAGTTTATTGAGAGACAAGAAACTTGTATTGGAAAGCTCTACAGTCAGTAAAAAAATATATGGCAAAAAGTCATAACAATAAATGTTTTATGTTACTTAACTTATTTTAATAAGTAAAAAACATTTCAGCTACATTTTGTAAAGGGATAGTTCATCCAAAAACTGAAAATATTCATTTACCATTCATTTTCCTTTAGCTTAGTCCCTAATCAGGGGTCGCCACAGCAGAATGAACCACCAACTTATCCAATATATGTTTTACACAGTGGATGCCCTTCCAGCTGCAACCCAGTACTGGGAAACATTCATACACATTCATTCACACACATGCACTACAGCCTACTTAGTCTATTCTATTCACTGAGCACCCAGAGGAAACCCACGCCAACACAGTGGAAACATGCAAACTCCAGCTGGGACTTGAACCAGTGACCTTCTTGCTGTGAGGCGACAGTGCTAACCATTGAGCCACCGTGCCACCCCTATTCATCATTCTGTCATCATTTACTCACCCTTTACTTGTTCCAAACCTTTATGGGTTTCTTTCTTCTGTGGAACACAAAAGAAGATATTTTGAAGAAAGCTGGAAAGGAGTAGTAGGAAAACCAAATACTGTGGAAGTCAGTGGTAACAGCATTCTCAAACCGATCAGAAACCTTGTGTTTGGGTTTTTCATGCACCTTTCAATTATGCGATTTTGGGCTTATTTTTTTAATTAATGAAAAGAAAATGTATAAAATACACATTTAAGTGTTTCTTTTGTCATGCTTCATCAATTTATGTGGTTGTAGATTTTAATTACAATAAGCATTTATCAGAACTTACATACACCATAATTTAGAGTTTCATTACTATCGACAACATTTCTGAGGGTTTTTAGAAAGGAATATGTTCATACATATTTTGCCTGTTTACATGCAACATTTCAGTTAAATTATGCCTCAAATAATACATTAAATAATATATATTTTTTTACATGTTCATCTACAGCAGGGGTCACAAACCCAATTAGGCAGGGCGTCATATCAGAGACAGTCAATTCATAGGAGGGCCGTTTTAAAATTCAAGCACAAGTAAAAAGTGGAAACCTGATGTAATAGTTGCACTCAGACATTCTTCCCCAGATTATCAAAGCTCCTTTTTTTGTTTCTTGTTGTACATATTGAAGGGGTAGTTTAAATTGCTATGGAAATACAACAATTTAATAATAGAGAGATATCAATCATAATTATGTCCCAATCAATTGTTGCTTAACCAAAGGTTTAACAGTAAGCATAAAAACAGCAGAAAAGAGTTTGGGTAACTTTGTTGACTTTACTAACAATTGTTCTTCTCAGTATCATTCTTTTTTATAAAACTACAACAAAGAGGGGAAAAGTATGTATATATTCACATTTACTTTAACGTGTTCAATTCAGCCAGCAGAAAAATTTTACTAATGCACCTTTTTTTATAGAATTCTTGATATGATTATGAGGAAAATCTATTAATGAGCCCATTTTGAACCGAATATTAGCAAAATTATATTTACACCACCACCATAACTACCAGCATGTAAGCCATGAAGAGGTGTTTGAACAACAAAATACATGCGATATGAAACACAGTGTCATGATCCTGAAGCGCAAGTGTTTCGAAACACTGCACCGAAGCATGATCTGAAACACCCAGGTCACATGACTAAATCGATTCAAAGCATCGATCAGTTCAGAAGCGTTTCGAGACCTGGTAAATGTGTTTTTCACTGACAGGTTCAGAAAAAAGCTTCTGTCTCATATGGCCTAGTGGACCATACGTGTGCATGTTGTAACTGAGCTTCAAATGACTTTTGGGTTTGAATCCCGACTTGTACAAATACTCCGAAATCATGATTTTATGTATTTTAATCATGTTACTGTTTTATGGTGTAGTCTAGATAGGATACAGCTGCTGATATGCCATCAATCTAGCATAATTTTTGTAACACTGTAAAACAATAATTATTATTTTTACAGTACTGTGATTGGTTGCTTTTAGGTTTTGGGTAGACAATAATAAAATACAATAAATGGGAAATTTATTGAATAATATAAATAATTCTTGTTAACTCCTGTCCACAACCATGTCTGATCTAGCAACAACCCTGTTTTATGACCAAAACAAGACATTTATTGACAAAGTGTTTTCATCTGATGTCAGACCAATGTTGAAACAAAACGATACAAGAACAAAGAAATTCAAACTATATAAAAAATATTAAGCATTTCAGAATAGCTGTATTAGCCTGAATTCGAACCCAGTATCCCCGCATGGAAGTCAGGAACCCTAACCGCTCTACTAAATAACTTGAAGGTTCTATCCTACAAAGTGGAGTTTAATACCCCAACTTGCTCAACTGTTCTTTGCTGAAGCTGTTCAATGCAATACATAAAAAAATTACCACTAGGTGTCACTGTAGAGTGAGATTTTGAAATGTTTCGAAGCTTCGACACATTTGCTTCGACTGTTTCAGTGTTTCATGAAGCCTCGCTTTGCCCACCACTACATATTTCAACGTTTAAATCAGCCCCAGAAATAATCTGCATGTGCGTTACTCTCAATCGCATACTGAAGGAAACCGCAAGTAACCCGAACATATTGTCACGATCACCAGCGATCCAGCCTGTGCAGATCGCTGGTAAACACACAGTTCACTAATGGACTTCAAATCCACCATGTCATGGACTACAACTCCATACATGCACTCTGCTCACACACACATGTTCCTGATCCTGACTGATAGCATACACACCACCGGAGGATTGTCAAGGACTGATTACACACACCATTTAAGCAGCACATAGTCACACAGTTGTTGCTGAGTCTTGTTTACTGTAAGTGACATTACAACGTGTTTTTCTTTTGTCTTGTTTTGCCGTGTTTTTGATCCTTGCCTCATTTATTTGTTTAATCCTGTTTGCTGCCTGCCTTCTGACCATTTGCTTGCTATTTTGACTACGACTAAATGCCCGTATACATCTGTTTGCTCTAATATTGACCACTGCTTACCTGACCTTGCTATTAAACCTGCATGTGGAGCCGCACTTCTGTTGTCAGTGTCACATCCCTGGTTACACATATAGTACAAGACTTTAAATGCCCAGTATTTGTGGGCTCAAAATCACAAGTGGCTATATGCGACTGCACAACAATGATGAATATATTTTTGTTGGGTTGAATCTCGTTATATTTTTGACGTCAGTTGCGATCCGGAGGGAGGAGGAGGGGGGCAGTTTTAGACCCCTAAAAATAGGAAATATCACATCATTTACTTGTGTTTTCCAAACCCATGAAAAACATTATTTAATGAAACAGTGCCTCCACTGAAGGCCTATAAGCAAAGTCCCTTTAAGGCAAGTCATTTTACTCGGCGGCCATCTTTGAAACGCCTCTCAGACAGTATGCTCGGCCATTTTGTCTGAATGGGGAAACATCAAATTCTCCAAAATTGCATGCCAAGCTTAAGGTTAAATTTCATATTAGGAATCAGCAATAAAATCAAACAACTGTCTTTAGTTTCATTTCTAAACGTTCCTATCACACAAAATCTGCAGAAATCATAGCTGGTCTGAGCCCCTCCCCTGGAGATTTGTCAATCTATAGCGATCACTGATTAGCTCCTGTTCTACGAGGCGGGGCTTTATTTGCCATGTTGACCGTTACACTTTTCCCTATTCAAAACTATACAAGTTACACGTCTTGTGTATTCTATAGTCTTTGCTTATTTAGAACATCCAAAAATGGTTGAACTACCTATCCAACAACATAGGATATCCTAGTAATCTACCAGAACACAATAGTAACATTCCAACCACCATACTGGTTGTTTTGTTAATTCTAGTAATTAAAAAGCAACACCTTTTTGGCCAAATGTACGTTTTTTTTTTTTTTATGATTGCAGTAAATTAAAGTGATAGTTTTATGCATACCTCATGTTTCACACCTGTAAATACAAAACAAAAAATATATATAAAAAAACCATGTTCCTATGTTCCACACAACAAAGAACACGTTTGGTAGACATTTGGGTCAACCTGAAGATGATTAAATGTGACAGTTTACATTTTGGGTGAACTATCTCTTTAACATTTAAATGATTTTGCAGATATCGCTATCTACAGGATGTTTTATCTCTCGGAGTCGAATACAGTAAATACAAATCCAATGGACTCTTGGAGCTGTTGTGTTTTGGCTGGAGCTCATATGTCCTCAGAAAGCATCCAGACTCGTGGCCCTGCTGCTCATGATAAGACAGGGAGCAAATATTTACCCATGAGGAACATACGCTACGGTCTTGATGGCCACTTCTCTCTGTAAATAAACTCTCTTTCTGCCACACTGGAAGACTCATTTCACATGATACAGTATGTGAGTTGAAATTATTTGTTTTTTCATTATCTAAAAGTATGTCATTGGCAAAAAGTTCACACAAATCAACAAAAGCTACTAAAATCACTGAACTGTTCATGACAGGTCATGCAATTGTCTGTCATTGTTGTTATGGTTTTGTCTACAGTACATGCCTGCATACTGAATTGTCACCATTTTCACCATCAAGTCACATTTTTGTAGGTTACATTGAAAGACAATAACAATAACAATGCCGTTTTCAAATTTTGCTTTGGAAAATTTGTTTTTAAAAATCTTCAAAATGTAGTTGTACTATTGTGCCATTGTATGTGTGAACTACAAAAACATGTATTGTAAAAACAGTGACGTTCTCGGCCTGCACTCACATTGCATTTTACCGTTCAGTTTAACATGTGACTGTTCAGTTTAACAGATGAGAAGTGATCTCACTCCGTACAATAAAGATTGCTTTAGTTCTATTGTTTTATATTATTTTAAAGGTGCAGTAGGTGATTGTCTTCAGAAACATTTTTTGTTGTACTGGTTGAAAGTCTCTTCACATTCCACTAGTAATGATTAAAGTAAATGATCTAAATGTATTTACATGCATTTTTATTTTCTGGGTAAGGCATAAGACTAAAAAATGTTCATCTAATTGAAAAAATGTAAGGCTGACAATTCCCATAATTCTTATAAGTAGCCCAAACTGTCTCTCAACGTAGATTTGTACATCTTCAGCCATTCACACAGATCCGCTGTTTACGCGTGCACGTGCGCCGCAGTCACTTGGACACGAGTGACAGCGATAAAAACAAACGCTGAATCAAAACTTTATATAGATAGATCAATAAAACATAAGTACATAGTGCTATTTAGCCTAGCCTGCATTACTGAGGTGAAGTTGGTTTTATATTCACATTGGTTCAGTTCGGAACTATGACAACCTGTGATGCGCTCCCTATATTGTTTACCATGCTACTTTGAATATTCGTTCTGGAATAGCATGTAAGTATGGCTTAGTAATAAGTGTAATTCCTGCATCCTGCCGGTTAACCATTAAGCATACAGTAGTCACTTTAGGAAAAAGTGCATGGAAGAGTGTGATCTTTGCGTGCATGAAATATTTCATGAGTTTTGCTTGCTAACTACACAACTGAAAACATGCTAGATATTTTTATTTTTTTATATAGTATTATAAAGTACTATAAAGTTTTCTGATGAATGAGATGATGTAGTGCAGGGGTCATCAACTATATTTGTCAGAGGGCCAGAGTTTTACCAGATAGTCTCCTTGGGGGCCGGACCCCCAAGAAGAAAATTAAATCAACATCTCATTTTGGCTTAACATTAGGTTTAATGTTTATACTTTTTCAACTTCATTACAAAACTGAAGGCATTTGATTCAGGCTCCCATCACCTATACCACAGTCAACCACTAGGAGTGATATTTTGCCTCAACTCAATCAGGCTTAGTCAACAAGGGGAAATGTAACTTTAGCCATTGATTAAGCACTGTGAGTAGCCCGTTTCAGCATTGTGATTTGGATTCAAGCTCACTTAACGTTTCATTTGATGTGCGAACATTATTTGTGACCTGTTTTGTTCTGGTACCAGGTTATCTATTTACCATGCTATTTTAAGTTGTGCCAGATTGTTTTTCCTCCTTTTTTTTAGTCCTGAGGCAGACATCCCAAGTCTCCCAGAAGTTCTGTGAGTCTCCCGCAAATGCATAGAGACTCCCGGATGCCCGCAAACGAATGATAATCTCTCAGAAATTGCGCGTCTCCCTCTCGCTTCTTAAATACATCACGCACCCCTCTTCACCGCATCCCTTCTTGCTCTTCATCACACACATAAATCGCGTGCACTCTGCCTACACCCCACCCGGTCTTCACTTATGCTAAAACCAGTTTGAAACAATAAATGCTTAACGTCGCATGGTCTGTCTGAGTCTGTCATCATTTCGAATTGTAGCCTAAATATAGTCATAAATGGTGGTTATTCTGACAAGAGACTCAGTTGTTATTTCAGTTGCTTTAATAGTGTGGAACACTATTTTCTTTTTGATACAATTTTGGAATCCAGTCGCAGGCTGCCAGTTGATGATCAGTGATCTAGTGGGTCTCTGTCATTTTTAATGTGCGTGTTCGGGATTTTAGGAGGTGTGGGTTTGGACGGCAGGGGAGGGACTGTGTTTCAAAGATATTATGCTAACCTGTTAACATTTTGGCAGATAACCTACTGTACCTTTAAGTAGTTTGGGATGCGATGATATACAGCCAAATCCTTTGCTGAACAGATCCACCACTTTTGACCCTCGTAAACTTTCATAAAATCATCATGCTTCACGTATTAGGAGGTACAGCTGAAGGTGCAGCTGACATGCAGCGGGGGGGTTGCGCCTTTAATAAACTATGATAGTTTGCGTTCATTGAAAAGTATGAATGATTAATAAATCCATTTGAAACAGTCCCTTAAAAGTGATGTCGGGTCTTCAGTTTCGCAGCTTAAGATAGAAGTTCTAGTAAATTGAAACAGTTGAAGTTCAGTTTAGTGTGGTCTAATTTTCACTGCTGGAAGTCCAAACACTGAAGAGCAAATCCATCAATGTGCAGCTTGACTACATGAGTAGGGCACATCAAATATGGTCAATAGCAGCATCAAAAGCTGCCATCAGAAGCTGTTAAAATGAAAGCTATCATTTCTTGATGCTGTTCTTAATGCTGATTACATGTTGCTACAAACACGTTATGGTTTAAAGCGGTCATTAGTTGTAAAAATGTATGTTTTGGCTGAAATGTGAACTCTTTGGCTAACGTAATGTGTCTTTGTCATCGATTACACTAACTTGGAATAACTTCACAAAACATTTATAGAGTAATCGTTTCAGGTCTGAGGGACGAGAGCTGATCTGAGAGCAGCCTGACTCTTCACAGTTGATTTGTAAGGGAAGGGGTTTGTGTCTGTCAGCATCGAACAATAGATTGAACCTGCCTTTGTTACATCACAACAACAAAAAAAGAAGTAAGAGGATTTAAATGGTCTGCCCTATCACCGTGGGCAACTCATTTGGCTTTATCAGCATGACACTGCTGTTACCCAACGCACACACGCTCAGCAGTCCTGATGCGGTGGAGGCTGCCTGGGGTCAGGAAGAGGAGCATGATGGATACAGTTGAGCGCTCCACTAGGAAGTGGGGAGGGGGGCGAAGACAGGGGTCTTTCCTGAGAACATTAAAGACCCTTATTGTTCATTTGTCACTTACTCATTCAAGGTGGCATTGTAACTCGGAGAAGGGGAAAGCTCTGGTTCTTTGCTCTGAGTTACAAACACTTATTTAAACTGATTGCATGATTGATTTGCTCAATCGTACAGTCGCTTGGACCTTTTTGACAGGATTTTTTGGGGGGGAATTCCATATGAGTAATTTCATGCAAATGTCAACCTTGCCATAAAAAAATAGTTTTTACCAAAATAGTGAAGCCCTTTCTATGTTTTTTGGGTAGGCTTGTATTTTGTAGTACTGTCAAATGCTTCAAATGGCTCTTTTAATGTTTTCAAACAATCATATTTGATTTACCAAAGTCGCACAAGTGGCAATTTCACATCTGTCACATCCATAACAAAGTGCTGTCACATCCAAAACGAAACTTTTTCTTCATAAATGCAAAAATTTCAAATAAAATAAAATACATTTTCTTATCGTTTTTATTAGCATTATTTCTTGTGGGTTGTGGAGTTTAATTCACATTATTCACCCCCTACTTTTCACAAATCTAGGGCCCAATCCCAATTCTATTTTTGTACCCCTACCCTTTTTATACCCCTACCCTTACAACCGAGGGTTAAGGGGAAGGGCTTTAAAATTTACCCCTAAGAATTGGGACAGCACTACAACACCTGCACACATCATCATACATCATCGCGATCTCTTGCTTCATATGAGATCAGACGATCGCGACTGCTGTAGTTATTCCAGTTGTGTTATTTGTTGGTATTTATCTTCAGGAAATCACTGAGGGCATATATTATGCTATCATGACGATCTAATGTGGCAATAAGATCGTAACTATACTATGCATTTACACCGTGGCCATATTCAACTGTAAACACACGAAAACAACACTAACATTATAGCAGACACTGTAAAAAGCTCATTCTCAGCCACTAGACTTTTCTGACAGGGTATTGGAATGTCATTGAGTGTCAGAATGTTGTAGGACTGCTGTACAGGAGTTATGATTAGGGATTATAGATTGTGAAATTTAGCGTGTTTTTTTATAGCGTTTTTTTTTTTTTAAAGCATGACGGTAAAACACGAACGCGGTTATGAATATATTAAAACGTGTTTGTTGTAAAAATTTGTAATAATGACAAAAAATACTAATTAGTGGATCTCCTTACTTCCGGGTTCAGCAATACTGCCGGTAATACGGCTGGTGTTTCAAGTGTGGTCCTGAAAAATGTTTGTTCGAAGGGCTATTCACCCCTTCCCCTTAGCCCTACGCCTTCAAGCTATAGAGAATTGGGACACCGCTACCCCTTGGCATGAATGTGCAAAACGAGGGGTAGGGGTAAGGGGTAGAATTGGGATTGGGCCTAGATTAATATATATTAATTCCAAGATTACGGTGAGATTAATCTAGATTAAAAAAATTATCTATGCCCACCTATAGTTTCTAAATATAACTTTTTTTTTTTTCATTTTTATGAATAAATCAACAGGGGCTGTAATGTTACACAAGTGACTGTTTTACTTATTGAGGGATGTTGTACACAGTGTTCTGTACTCATATTTTCAGTTTCAAGTCAGTGATCCAAAACTGTTAACCTAAACCACAGGTAAAAGGTCACTTCAGATTGCTGACCTGATCTTATTTCGAGCGCACCAGTTAGGGCTTCCCTCAGACGCATGAGGAGTGCCTCACATGTGAGTCAGTGAGTGTAAGTTAGCTACACTCACATATTTACATGTCACTGTATACATAGAATTCAAAATCTACTATGGTTGACAAATTATTTTGTGGTACTGTCATGCTGCCTATACCTACTGTAGACACTCATGTGTTTAAACACATTCAAACAGCCACAAATGACCAGCTACTCTAGACCTACTAACCTCATTTTTAAACATTACAGAAGGTGTTGTTGAAGTTGTTTTGCCAACCCCGGTTCTAAAACAAACCAACAGTGTTCAACATAAACTAAAGCTGCTTATCTCTTTGTCATATTCTTTTGTATTTTTTCACATTTAAATGAAGAGTTTAGATGCAAAACACCTTTTCCCCAGACTCCTGTGTATAGGTTCAGTTATTTAACTTTAACCCTTATGTACTGTTGGGGATGTTTTCATCTATTCTGGAGTGAATTCGTGTCTTGATTTGGCCATAGCTTTTTCTGTGTTTCTGTTGCAAATGGATAATATGCAGACATGGGTAGTTCTAAATTCAGCTTTATTTAGAATGGTCGACAGGCATGGGTTGAAAACCAGCATAAACGGTGTAATAAACAATCCAAAAGCGTAATCCAAAAACAGACAAAAGGTTCAAGGCCAGAGTCTGGCAGAAAAATGATTGACAGGTGGTAATTTGTTTGGTAATAAATAAACTTATCTTTATTTATAATTTGGTTATGGGTAAAACAAAGACCATGCGGGTCAGGTAGTTGAAACGGTAGGCTACAAATAATTAATATGTTATGACTTTTCGGCTTAATCCCTTATTTGATCCGGGGTCGCCACAGAGGAATGAACCACCAATTTATCCAGCATATGTTTTATATTCCCCTCCAGCTGCAACCTATCACTGAGAAACATCTATGCACACTCATTCACACACATACACTACCGACAATTTAGTCTACCCAATTCACCTGAATCGCATGTCTTTGGACTTGTGGGGGAAACCGGAGCACCCGGAGGAAACCCACGCGAATGTGGGGAGAACATGCAAACTCCACACAGAAACGCCAACTGACCCAGCCAAGGCTCGAACCAGCGACCTTCTAGCTGTAAGGCGACAGCATTGCCTACTGCGCCACTGCGTCGCCGCATGTAAATATGAATTTTCTTATTTGATCTATATTATACAGAATCTTAATACAGGACCACAGAAATCAAAGAAATCAGAAAAGTTGTCAAAAGGGGTTTAAAACACCAAGAGTGTATCTCAGGCTCTGTTTACACTAATACGTTTTAAACGCAAGTTTTGCTATGGAAACGGATCTGAAAACGGATTGGGGCTTTTCCTCAATATTAAGTAGTCTACACACAGTTCAGTCCTGCATCCTCTCCTTGTAAGTTCAGACTTTGCAAGTTTGATATGGAAAACCAACTCCAGAGTGTGTACTTTATAAAGTCATTCACATCACCCTGGCTATGCTGTTTCACTTTCTTAACAATAAAATGAAAACATGACATAAGAAACTGCCTATTTTCATTTTGATATTAGCAACTTAACAGACATCAAAAATGTTAAGGCATCGTGTAATATGACCGTCATCTTCATGCATATTTATAACAAAACAGAGCCTTACTGCCTCCTTTCATTTTCATTGAAAATACAAAACATGCCCTATCTTTCATTAAATATCAGTATTAATAATTAATAATGGCCATTATAAAAGTATAACGCACAATAAGTTTATACAATAGAGAAAATAAAGGCAAACAATCAGTCAGATGTGCAGAATCAGTGTACTTGCGCTGATGCGCTTGCAGTGTACTTATCTTTGCGCTCAGTCAAAACACGTTACCTGAGAACAAGTAATAGATTTAAAAGACCAAAGTCGGGGAATATGTAATTAGATATAGACAACAAGATGAATTACATATGTTTAACAAATATAGTGAGATTAGATCCAGCGGGAGATCCGTAATGAACAGACCTGCACAACTCTCGTATGGGTATGTGCTCAAAGCACGCTGCAGTGCATGCCAGAGAGTGTGTGTGTGTGGTCACGTGATGTGCGTTTTCACCGTTTTAATGTAGACAGAGAGCTGTTCAGAAACGCTGGGTGAAACGATAGTGTGTGGACGCGGATCGTTTTAATTCTAAAACGCCGTTTTAAAACTAAAACGTACTAGTGTAAACGGGGCCTCAATCAACTTGTGATGTAATTGACCGAAACACATCTTAATTCCAGGTGTTAACTGGGTCTTTGTTTGTCATCAAAGCAGTCTGGTGAGAGAGAACTCATAAAATGAATAATCTAAAGAATTTGAAAGAGTCAAAAGATACAAAGGTAATCCAAAATTTAGGACAATTTAATTTGACGGTTGATAATAGAGCTGCACGATATTTGAAAAATCGAATATTGCAATATTTTGTTGGGCCTGACATTAACTTTTTTGAACACCAGCCACTGCAGCTAGTAGTTTTCCAACATTACTAGCCACTTGCCATGTTCACTAGCCACAATTTTGTTGTTGGGAAAATCTATTTTAAATGCATAAATTTGACTTTGGCATGCTAAAATGTCTTGATTTTAAATTTTGTGTTATGTCCACATGCCTCCTCACTCATTTATCTTTTATTTGTGTGTTGTCAATGACCTTGCTCAATAAGCATGAGCAAATGGTTTGTGGTTTCACAGTGTCGCATTGCAGTTTTATTTCACATGACTTTTCAGGGCTCAACACTAACGATTTACCAATTTTTTCTCTGGCCAGCACCAGGCAAATTTTTCCTTGCCACAAAATTTAAATAATGTGTCTAAAAAAGCAAAATATAGCTTTATACTCAAACTAAACAAAAATTCTAATCTTTAGTGACGAGCCAGCACTGGCAATTTAAAATAAATGATTTTCAACCAACCAAAGTGGCTAGTGGGGGTGGCTGTCTAACCTGCCACAGATGAAATCTACCCGCATTTGGCTGGTTGGCGGGTGTTAATGTCAAGCGACGTATATTGAGATATGAATACAATTTCACCAGATGACTTAATGGTTTTGGATTGATTAGGATGATTTTGTAGGAGAGTAAATCATGCGTAAAAAACATGTAAAGCCTAATCTACAATCATAGATACAATAGAGAAAAAGATACAAATGAAAAAAACTGTGTTTTCTGAGGAGTCTAACTGTATTCAGGAACAGTAATTGAATATTCACATGTAAAATAATACTGTGTAGTCAATAAAAATAATCATTATTAAAGTTACAAATGGTAAAATTTTCTTATGCTTGAATGCGTTTAAAATCCTCATGCAGCAAAAACACATGCAAGTAAACTACTGTATAATCCAGACTCAACATTGCATATGCTGCGATGCAACTATTGTGAATGATCACATTGCCTTATCGATGCTGAATTGGTATATTGTGCAGCCCTAGTTGATAAAGCTTGGAAACTAGAGATGTTGTTCCGAATGGACACAACCCTGCACTGTTTCAGAAAATGTTCTTCAATGTATTCTAAATATATATATATATATATATAAGCTTGTTCCTAGTCTGTTTGCTTGCAATCCTGATTAGGTTACACTAACAGATAAACACAATTTATTAACACTGTTAAGTGAAATCTTTGGCAAATCTCGTAATGAGCATCTATTTACCTAATTAACTTTATAGTCTTCATTCATTTTTTTAAATAGCTGTAGCTGTAGCGGATGCCCTTTCAGCTGCAGTTCAGTACTGGGAAACTTTAAAGTCTTCTGATTTCTCAATTTTAAATATTTTAAAAATGTTTAAACAAAACATCAAGATATAAATATCAGCCATTATCAATTATTAGCATATCATGAGAGCAACTCTGTCTTTCTATTTTAATTTTCATGAATCTCCACTGAAAAATAAACATAATTGTGGTTAAACCAACACAACAAGAATTCAACATTAACATGTGGTTTCAACACTTTGCCTTTGAGAGAAAGGTGTAAAATTGTGGTTGACCTTTATCAGTTAACCAGATGTGCAAGATCAGCGAAGCAACGATTCAATCAAACAGTGCTGAGAAACAGTTTCCCCATGTTTAACGTTTTGAAATTCATACTAAAACAGATGGATTAACTTTTGTGTCGTCATAAAACGTTTGCGATAGTTCTTTCAGCATTTGTTTTCACTTGCATCTGGTTGAACGACAACGTGAACTGTCAGTTCTTGACCAGCAGTGCCATTCCTTGCCCGAATAATGATGGATGAAGCGTCAAAGCAGGAGGAATTGTGTCAGGAAGCACATCTGACCTCTCTTTGGCCCTTGTCACCTGATAAGGCTTGTCTGTTTTGATAATATGTGCTTCATGTGACACAGGGCCATTAAACAAGACCCTATTTTACACTGTAAAAATAAAACGTCTTACTATAAAAGTAATTTAATCCAGAGAACAACAAACAAACCATTAGGAACCATGAGGTAAATGTGAGGGTTTACCAAATGTTAAAGAAAAACTTATATTAAAACATAAATACTTCTATTTGTCAAATCACAAATGGGATTCGGCCAAATGGGATTCGGTCATCAGCACATAACTGCAAACAAATAACAAATCACACAGCGAAAAAGAAATACATTTAACCTGTTAGTTGAACTATTATTGTCCCTAGTGAATAACAGCTGTGGTCTGTTGTAAAATGCAGGGCTGGGTTCATCGGCAGGTCTCTGGTTTATTGGCCAGAGTAGCCTTGCTGGTTTTTACCCATATTGAGCTCTTTGTTTGTTGTCATGGTATCGAGGCACTTGATTTTCCCATGGACACCATAGATTTTTAGGTCTTACTGTTTTATTGTTGAGAATGCACTCCCCTATGTTGAAAAATTTGTCATGTTGATGCACATAACTCTCAATATTGGTGTCGTCGTTTGTTGTTTGGGCACGTGGCACCAACAGTTTTTGTAAAAATGTAGTGGAGGATTCATATGGAAGAATTAATACTTGTGCAGATCATTTGGAATGCTTCATAAATGAGGATATATCTCAGATTTGGTCATTTTAAGCTTTATATTCAATGTAGGCATGAGATGATAACCGTTTTCAAGGTATACCATGGTTTGGAACAGTCAAGGTTTTAAAACAGTCACAATTTTCTGTAATACCGTTCCAAAGGTATGTGATTTTTTAAATTTATTTAATTTTTTTACG
Source organism: Danio tinwini (assembly GCA_903798205.1). NCBI lineage: Eukaryota > Metazoa > Chordata > Actinopteri > Cypriniformes > Danionidae > Danio > Danio tinwini. The sequence goes on along the minus strand of CAIGQZ010001464.1, from coordinate 1,854,108 downwards.
TTTTTTTTATATATTTTTTTTGGGGGGGGAGGGGGTTTGTTGTTGTTGTTTTTAGGACAACATTATCTCCAGCAGAAAAGATATCCAAGAATGCCGTTTTAAATTGTAAAGAAATCTGTGTTTTTGAAACTAATAAAGACTGCAGAAGTCTATGATTCATTTGAATTATTCAGCCTGACATGTTTAGCTACTGCTCCAAAATATTTTAAATGTTTCTCAAAATAAAATATATTGTGTTCAAAGGGGAAAAAAGTTTTAGTTTTTTTTACTCAGACAATTAAAAAGAATATAATTTAGAGCAGTAATCAAAATACTGTGATACTGTGAAACCGTGATATTTTTATCCAAGGTTATCAGATTGTCAGAATCTTATACCGGCCCATGCCTTTTTCTATGTGACTCCCATTTTAAATACAATCAGTCAAAAAATTAAAGGTCAGTCAGTTTAAGTGCTACCACAAAATCCACAATTTTGATTTAATAAAGATTACATTTAACAGTGTTAGAAAATGTTACTATAAATAAGCGTTAAATGATGACAAAGGGCAATCTCAATGTTAAAACTGAAACAAAATCACAGGCACAATAAAATCATTTATATTAATCAAAGCCAATGACTTAAAAATATTGGCCATTAATTGATATGGTTCAATCTGTGAATCACCTTTGCCTGCATTCCTAAATTGCACTAATATGAGACTTTCCAATGGATCTTTGTTAATTACTGACGTAAAGCATTTGTCTAAGTGTAGGAGTTGGTTGAAGGTTAAATTAAAGCAATTCACTCTGGATGAATGTACGGCAAGGTCAACACTCTAATCAGTGCTTCGGTCACACAAAGATCCGTTTCTGACTCTAATAAATGAGCCCAGAACTTCCACGATCCCATCCCGCTGCAGTCTGCTGACCGTATCTCAGGGTTGCCCTGTTGCCCCTCTCATTTTCCAGTCACTTTTATAACTGGACAGTAAACTTCCAGTGGCTTAATGATGATGACTTCTTCATCTGCCCAAATACTCCTTTTGTTGATCCTCCCAGGCCTCCACCCCCTTAAACCCTGGCTAACCTTGGCCCACCACCACCCCCGTCCACTGCTGGACTAATCCTCTCCCCAGGCTGTCCACCCCCCCTCCAGCCAATCCCTTGCTGACCAGTCAGGGTTTTCTCTCCTTTGCCGATTTCAGCTTTGGCTTTCAGCTTGTTGTGTTGCCTCCCCCATGCCTCCCTTCCCCCTTGGTTTGTGTGGCCAAGTGGAGGAGGTTATCTCCAAAACCCCGGCTCATGTTGGCCTCGCTGGAAAAGCCCCGATTTGCACTTCAGGACCTCAGCAGGAAGTCCGTGAGAAGGCTTTAATAGGCAAATGAGCGCAGGGCTTAGGGAACAACAACCTGCCAGCGGTGTGACAACCGGCGTGAGACCCCACGCCTCATGCCAGAAATAGACCTTATGTGGTCAGGGAGGCAGAACGTGCCACGGTAGCATTGGCTTTCACGTGACGTCGACATTGTCAGGCTGTTGTAATTGGCCTGTGTTAAGGTGGATTTGTTTTTTCTGACGCTGAGTAGATAGCTCCTGAAGAGCACAATAAGCTGTGGCACTTGCCACCTCCATCTCTCCCTCCTACCCAGCTGATGCTCATTTGTCACTGCGTTAAAATCACGTTCCGCTATCACCTCATCGATGTGATTCTCAGTTGTTTTTACAACCATGCTAGGATTAGAATTTCATCACACTTCTGAAATCCTGCATTCGAAAGGCTTCCCATAAAAAGAGGCCAAACCACTCTTTTCATCACTCTTTTTCACTCTGAAAAAAAGCAAACCAGATAATAATAATAATGAATAGATTTTCATATAGGGTGACACTTTATTTTGATGGTCCATTTGAGTATTAGTAGTCTGCTCAATATATGTTAATACTGTTCCTTCAACAAACATTTAACTGACTATAAGAAACTTTGCAAGTACATGTCCACTTACCCTAACCCTAACCCCAACCTAACAGTCTACTTGTAATCTAATGAGAATTAGTTGGCATGTGGATGCAATGTAACTAAATTCAACAAACGGACCATCAAAATAAAGTGTGACCTCATATAGTTCTTTTAAAAATTCATTCTCAAAGCTCTTTACACATAAAAGAAGTAAAACAATATTGTGTAACAGTATAACCAGTCGAAATAAAACACACTAAAAAGGCACACCTCACAGATAGATCTAAAGAAGGGGGCTTTCAAATGATTTAAACACCTCAAAAGATTATGCATGTCTTATATTGTAGGGAGTGAGTTTTGGGGCAAGGGAGCTGAAAGCCTGGTCACTCATAGAATGCAGATGTTTTTTTAGCCAATGATAAACTTCTGATCACAGCTTTATCCCAGCAAACAATTTTGTGTTCAATAGATGTCTAATAGACATCTAAACATCGACAGCTTGGCTAAAACTAGGCTAACCTTGGGCTATCAGTGAAAATCTAATAGACATCTAATAATAGCCCAAAACAAATAGACAGATTAGACAGACTTTTTATGTGTAGTCATTCATTTCTAATTATTTGATGACTAGTCTAGTTCTGGCCTATTCTTAGACGTCTATTAGATTTTCACTGACAGCCCAAATTTAGCTTTGTTTTAGCCAAGATGGCTATGTTTAGACGTCTATTAGACATCTATTAGACGTCTTTTAAAACAAAATGCTTGCTGGGATGTGACTGTTTTTAATTTCATAAGGTTCCTTTTACAGCATCGATGTTATAATGTAATTCAATTATAATCAGTTAAATAGACTTAAGCATCCATTTAGTTGTTAAAAGCAAAGCATAAAGAAATACAAAAGAACCGTCATTAGCTGCAGGCAAGTGCAGAAATTCCATTAAAAATACTGTGGTAAAATTAATTTCCATATTTTAAAGACATGGAGCGGTAAAATATAATTTAATGCAGTGCTTCTTATTTGGTCTGTTACACTTATCGAATCTCAGTCAAGCAGTGAAGATCGCTGCTTTTTTTTAATAAATTTATTTATAAAAAGTTTTTTCCTTTAATTGACAGGACAGTATATAGAATTGACAGGAAATCATGGGGAGCAGAGAGAGGGGAAGGCTCTAGGACCTCGAGGCAGGAATCTAACTCGGGTCGCCATGAGCACCAGAATGCATGTGTCGACGCACTAACCACTACACCACTGGCAGATAGCTGCTTTTTAAAGCGATTTTGGGATGACAATTAACCGGATGCCCTGGGGCTGGCTGACTGAAAGTTTAAAAATGTGTGCATATATACTCCATTGAGGAAAATTAAAAGAACATAATCAAAAGAACAGAGATCACGTGCACAGTTAAAAGTTCTGAGAGAAAATATGCTGGTATGTTCTAAGTCTAACATGTCCTGTTATGTTTATACATGCCAGTATAAACAGGTCTCTTTTCAGATTTTAATTAAAGGCATTGTGCACCCAGAAAAAAAAATTTTTTTCATTATTTACTCACCTTTCTCTTGTTCCAAGCCTGTATGAGTTTCTTTGTTCTGTTGAACACAAAAAATGTAAATACTGGCTATCAAAGTTGATTGAAACCCATGACTTTCCTGGTATTTATTCGTATTATAGAAGTCAGTGGTAACTGCCTAGTTTTTAGCATACTTTAAAATATGTAATTTATGTTTAACAGAATAAATAAAATCAGACATGCTTGGAACAACTGGAGAGTAACAAGTAATGAGTAAGTATTTGTTGTTATTATTATTATTATTGATTATTATCTCTTTAAGATCCATTTGGTTAATTTATTGACCTTTGGATTAGATGTTAGTTTTTCTCAGAAAATTGTCTAGGACAAGAGATGCATTTTTCAAATCTTGCATTCTGCATTTATTAGTTCTTCTTTGGTTTTACTAAATGTGTGATAGTCTATATTCAGTTTAAAATACCCATTGTAGAATCGTGCTTGTCCCATTTAATTGAGCAGTTCCTATGGATAAAAGCCCAGGAGCACTTTTTAGTACTTACATCGTGAACTTTTGTTCTGGTTTTCCCCAAACTGTTTTTTTATTAATCCAAGGGTGACCTCTTATGCTTGGATCATGTTTTCCCATAGGAACTGAGTTGACTATTTCTCCAGAAAGAACCCAAGCATGAATTATAGTATAAAAAATGTAATTCTGTACTCAATAATCTTGCTGTGGTTTACCACAAACTGGGCTTTGTTGGTTCAAAGATTTACCCATTAGTGTTTGTCTCACTGGACCTAAACAATGATGCTGTCTGTCTGGAATGAGCCAGTTTTGCTGTACCTCAAGAATGGAGCACTTCTCAAAAGGAAGTAGAGAACAAGACAAAGCAGAACTCCAGAAGATGTTGAAAGAGCCGCCACCACATGACTTATCTATTCTCAGGTGGCAGTGGAAAAGATACTTCCCATTGTCAGTGCCCAAGGCTGGAGACTCAAAGCAGTGCTGAAGGATGGGTGAGAGGAGGGCCAGCTCACTCACTGAATCTTTTGTTTTACCCACAAGCTCAATTGAGCAAAGGAAACCTCTGCTTTGCTCTCTTTCTCCTTTTCCACTGACCCATTAAGGTCTGTTAGTGTTAAAGCCAGAGACTTGAATCGGCACTTCAGGTTACACAGAAGAATGAACTTGTGCTGCAATACTATATATATGTGTGTGTGTGTGTGTGTGTGTGTGTGTGTGTGTGTGTGTGTGTGTGTGTGTGTGTGTGTGTGTGTGTGTGTGTGTGTGTGTGTGTGTGTGTGTGTGTGTGTGTGTGTGTGTGTGTACAGCTACATCTTTACTCTTTCAGTCTCAAAAAAGAGCCTTTCACAGCAAACAAAATCAAGTTTCAGATAAAATAACTTGCATTTGTCAATCACTAGTACTCCTTACACATTAATGGACATTGTGTGGTCCAAATGAGGAGATACCTTGCAATTAAAAAAAACAATGTTTAGACAAAGCCTCTAGATTAGCTGGAATGACAGCATTAATGACTCTGAGGGGCTAATAAAGCCCACTGAGGGCGGGAGGTCATTGTTTAGAGCTGACTCCCATACTGCTTTAGCCCCTATCTACTAATTCTTATTGGGGTGAGAAGAAGTATACGGCTTGATTTTGACCAACTGTTGTGTTTGTGCTGCAACTAAAGATGTGAAAGCAGAATAAATAGCTTAAGTACTGTACAGCCTGATCAAAATTTATTTCCTTACACTTCAAATTGTTGAATTCTCCCAGCATAATTATTTTCTTTTTTTTTATTTCTTTGGTTTATTACATCAAGCGCTTGCCTGTAATCCATCTGATACTTTGGTTTGTTGACATGACTGTTTTGTTGTTTGCCTGACAAATTCTTTGTGTCTTTAACTTTGACAAATGCATTTCACTGGTCAGGATCTCAGCACACTCTTTGAACTGTTGCGTCAAGTAACCTTTTTGTTTCATGGACAAGGCAATTATCAATTATTAACAAATCTCTCTACTCACTGCAGATAAAATAGGATCTTTGGGTGTGTTGATTAAATCTACTGTGTATATTTAACCTCTAAAGTCAAATGATAGGGTCATGCTAATGAAACTTGTGGTGACATTACCAGAATAGGGCAAGATTAGTGTTTGAGGTGCATGTTGGATCCATGAGTCATATTGTGTCAGTTCAAATAGAGCAGTCCTGTTTTGTTTCGTTCATTCAATTACTATTCCTGTTTTCCAAGGTTCCGTAACAGAGGGTTTACCAAGTCTCAATATTTTGCTCTTATCTTGCAAGATAAGATGAGAAATAGAGTCATTCTTAGAGAGAGCCTGAAGCACCAGGCGAACCCGATCCTCCTGTATTTGCGTTCAAATCACTGTTGTGTTCCCCACTTCCTCTGAGCCACTTCTCTGTGGCACGCGGTAGGAAATGATCAATCCCGTAAAGTGCAAAACATCAATCTTCTATCAAGCTATTTTGACCAGATGAGTCCTTGCCATTGGGCTATTTACAATGGGCCTAAATTCTAAGTTAATCGTCAACCTCCAGTGAGGGGAGGGCCATGAGTGCAAGCAAGGCTGATGGACAAACTGCGGACTGACCCCACATTCTTTAGCAAGTGTCCCTAGTTTGCCATTGGTGTGCCCTATCAGTAAAATGGCCCCAATAAAACAGGGAGCGGCAGAAGGGGAAGAAGACGATCCTCTGTCTTACACTTTTGCCCCATCTGTGAGAGCAGCACTTTGCGCTCTCCGGTGTCATGTCAAGAGTGGGGCATCTGCACATCATGCATAGCGATTGCAGCACGCGTGTGGCGCATGGAGGTGCCTTGCCTCTATTGTACCGTGCATGGCAGTATGGCCCTCTCCACAACAGCATCTGTCCCCTTAGGGGGTCAGCAAGAGCCAAGATGAATGAGTCCTGAGAGAATGCCCCTCTCGCCCCACAGAGCAAATGGCCAAGAAGAGGGAGGGGGCAAAGGGAACTGGGGGAGGGCCTGCTGTTTGTGTATGTGAGTGTTAGAGGGTTTGTGTATCCAGATCTACTGAGTACAGGACAGAGAGGGTGGCTTCACTGGAGTTCCTGGAATCAGGCTTTGCTGCCCCGACTCAGGACTATCATGACCAGGGAGCCGCTAGGTCGCAACAAGGACAAGGAATACCATTACCACACACTCAGCCTTGATGTTGCTTTTGGATATCTGAAGGACAATTACTATGGAAATGGAGTCTCTTTTTTTCAGTGATTTGCCTTAAGGTCTACATTGAGACTTGTCGAGGCACACTCCACACCCTGGATGCTTATGAAAGGTACAGAAGCATCATGTTAGATTCTTTGACACTCGCCGGCTCCTGCTAACATGGTGTCAATGGCTATGGCTCTTAACACCCTATTTACTTAAACATATTTGCATTTTTGCATTGACTAAGCTCTGTCCCATCCCCCTTGCTCTTGGTCTTTCTGTCTTTAAGTGAATGTCTTTAAATGTAAAATTAAAACTAAGTGTGAACTGGTCAGTGATAAGTGTGAAGGTCAAAATTTAAAAAGCTTATTGGACATTTTTATGTGTATATTGAAAGGCAGCCACTATTGAATTCAGGCAATAGTGTTGCTTTGAGCTTTTAGTCAGAATTTTAGTTATTTATAAGTGTTTTTTTATTTTCAGGAGGAATTTTTATCAAACAAAAGTTGATTTTGTTCATTGAAAATGTATTGAAAGCTAGCTCTGCTACCCTATTGTTAGTAGTTTAATGTAGTTATGCTGATAAGGAAGGAAACGAAAGATAGGTGGATAGAATGAAAGAGAAAAATGCATTTAGTGCAACAGTTTAGCTATAACCACATTTTTTGGGCATCTTTAATCATTGTTTACTTCTATGTATTGTATAAATGTTCAGAAACCTTCTACCAGCAAGTTCAGGTGCTGATGCCAAAGAACTCTTGCAAGACAAAAGGGCTGCATTCTAAAAGTGGCCAACAATCGCAGTGGCCAACAATATATTTAGGTACTTATTTCCTTGCTGTTATCATTAATACAACAACCTGTTAAGTCTACTTTACAAAGTTTGTGTTTTCATCATGTGGCACCCAGATAGTGGGTCATGTTGTGTCTGTTGCAGCACATTGTTGCAAAAGTGATCATTTCAGACATAACAAATGTTACCAGCAATGCAAGCAAATGTTTGAAGTTTACATAATTATGTCTATGGCTTGGTTTGTTTTGGCTGCCTAAGGTGTTGTTTCCTTTATTGGTTGCGTTGTTTATACTTAATGTTTTTGATTTCATTAGTTGGGAATAGACAACCTTGCAATACCCAGAGTCCTTGGTTGTAAGTATACATGTTTTTTGTAGCCTATGAGTTGATCATTGCTTGCATGTTTTCAATGTCATATTGACTGATTTCTGTGTTTTGGTGAAGGCATAATTAGACAGATTTAGAAAGCAAATTTAAAGCCTGCATAGAAGCAGTAAGAGGTGACCGGAACAGAAACAGCTTACAGCCTAAAGGCAGGGCTCTCTGCAGGCATGTCCACATTAGCATTTAACACCCCTTAAATGTCATTAGCAGTCAAACTGGACACTGAAAGCCCTAAAGGCAGCACAGAACTGTGTTCAGTTGCTGCTACCTCACTTTTCCTCTGCTTACCATAGTGCCTAGATAAGTGATTAGATGAAACTTGGCCCAACAGGCCTCCGGTGAGCTCTTTGTAAAACAGGGCGTGCTAGTAGTTGTTGAGATATTCAGTGGTGGTGTCAGTTGTTTTGATCTATCCATTGTCACACAAAGAATTTGCCATGTGAATTATTTTATCTGAAAACCTGATCCACATTCATTGTGCAAGGGAAGGTGTTTTAATATGGTAACAGACATCGCTTTTGACTGCAATCTCTATTACATCTCATTTTGTTGGTAATCAATTTACCAAGTAACGGACAAATGCATCATATTGTAACGATAACAGAGTTAATATGTTTAAAAAATAATGCGTAACAGTATTAGTTACTGTCAAAATTAATGCCGTTACAGTAACACATTACTAGTAATGCATTATTGCCCAACACTATCAATCACAAAGTGAACATTTTTACCAAAAATCGGATGTGTAAAACTTCATTCATTAATTGTAACTGTTGTATTTATCTTGAACCTTATCTTGTTGGTAAAAGTAGAGGTATTTTAGCCTAAAGAGATAGTTCACCCAAAAATGTAAATTCGGTCATCATTTACTCACCCTTCCATTGTTCAAAACCTATTTCAGTTTACTTCCATAGTATTTTTAAGTCTATTATTTGTTAGGTCCTAGCAACATACATTTTTCGAAATATCTTCATACAGTTGAAGTCAGAATTATTAGCCCCCCTTTGAATATTTTCTCATTTTTTAAATATTTCCTAAATGATGTTTAACAGAGCAAAGAAATTTTCACAGTATGTCTGATTATTTTTTCTTCTGGGGAAAGTATTATTTGTTTTATTTAGGCTAGAATAAAAGCAGTTTTCATTTTTTTTAAATCCATTTTAAGGTCAAAATTATTAGCCCCTTTAAGCTATTTTTTTCCGATCAAAGTCTACAGAAAAAACCATCGTTATACAATAACTTGCCTAATTACCCTAACCTGCCTAGTTAACCTAATTAATGTAGTTAAACCTTTAAATGTCACTTTAAGCTGTATAGAAGTGTCTTAAAAAATATCTAGTCAAATATTATTTACTGTCATCATGACAAAGATAAAAGAAATCAGTTATTAGAAATGAGTTATTAAAACTATTATGTTTAGAAATGTGTTGGAAAAAATCTCTCTGTTAAACAGAAATTGGGGAAAAAAATAAACAGGGGGGCTAATAATTCAGGGGGTTTAATAATTTTCACTTCAACTGTATGTGTTCAACAGAAGAAATTCATAAAGGGTAAAACCACGTAAGGGGAAAAAAATGATGAGATAATTCAATTAATTTAAGTGATCTGTCCTTTTAAAACTAATCAAATCCATCTCAAAACCTAGTCTTTAAAACATGTATCTAAAACAGCCCACACAGTTTTCAAAAGTCACATAATCCTTGCAAACTCTGGATACTTATGGCAGAAGGATTAACTGGTTGATTGATAGCTTTACTACATTTCACTCTTGTTTTAACCAGGCCAAAAGAACAAAACCTGTCCCATCAGTCTTTGTGTAAGCCTGGAAGTAAGAGACGTTGAGTTCCTTTCCCCTATGCGTTCTACAAACATTCCCTTGAGGTCACAGTGTAACTCATCCTTCAGTGTTATCAGCTAACAGCTACATATGTTGAAGATCACTGCAGTCTGTTCGACTTTGCAAACAACTGTCTGATCGGAGATAACGCAGATGAATACTCACAGCATATTATCTGCAATACTCCATTCAGTGCACTTCAAATCAAACTATGCCCATTGCCAGTCTCTAATATTGTAATAGTCGGTAACACTTTAATTTAGGTCAAAATTCACGCTATTAAATACTTGCTTATTACCTGCCTATTAGTAAGATATAACTGTTCCTTAATAGTTATAAAGTATGATCTCATGCTGCATCCCTACTCCTATTCAAAACCTAATCTCAACTTCTGACTTACAATCTATTAATAAACAGCTTATTAGTAGTTTATAAGGCTAATAGTGTTAGATAATGGTATGTTATCACCGTAAATTGTGACCCAAGCTAAAGTGTTACCCAATAGACTAGTATTAGTCTTGTTTTTCCTATATATTAGCCAGCAGCAAGTTGTACCATATGCTAATTTATGTAGTATTTCTACTGTAAATGAAACTGTGATTTGACCATCTGCCTCATGTCCGTAGGTGCAGGAGTACTACAGTTACACTTTGATATACCATGGAGAAGAGGTGATCTTGTCCTTCTGCAGCTGAAGAAATATAATCAAAGGTATAGTGGCTTCCTGCTCCTTGGTTGTAGCAGACATTTTCTACATTGATGTTTTGCACATTTTTGGCAGCCCTATTAGTGTGTACACCTTTCAAAATAAAGGTTTTCAAAAAGCTGCCAATAGAGCAGTGCAGAGGGTGCATGTTTGTACTTAAAAAGTCCCTATTGATATCATAAATTCAGATATTGGTACCTTCAATTATTCAGTTTCCTTCAGCTTAGTCCCTTATTTATTTGGTGAAGTTTTTTACTCGCCGCTGTCGCCACTGGCTTGCATGGTTCGGGATCTGTAGAGCTGCGCATCAATGGAATTGCTCTTCAGTGTTTGGACTCTCAGTAGTGATTATTAAACCACACTGAACTGAGCTAAACTGAACTGAACTTAAACACTGAAAACTGAACTGACACTGTTTCAATTCACTATATACTTCCATGTGAAGCTGCTTTGACACAATCTACATTGTATAAGCGCTATACAAATAAAGATGAATTGAATTGAAATTGAATTGAATTTATCAGGGGTTGCCACAGTGAACGAACTATTCCAGCATATGTTTTACATAGCGGATGCCTTTCCACACTGAAAAAAATGATGTCTGCAAAATTGTTGCAAACCATTCATATGAGTTGAATTTAAACAAACAAATAAATTTAGTAATGTTCAACTTAATTTGTTTGTTTAAATTCAGCCCAAATAAATTGTTTACAACCACTTAACTTTTTTAGTGCAGCCGCAACCCAGTACTGGGAAGCATACCTAAGGTGTATTAGCACATAAAAAGTACAAAGGTGTATCTTTGAAAAGGTACCTTCCTAGTGACAATTTGTTCTTTATTTCAGAGAATGTAGAAGTTGTCAGATATATCTGCAAGTTTTTTCTGAACTCTTGAGCATTACTATATCTTTGATAGTGAGAAACTCATTTATCGTCATTTGCTGTATGTTAAATACAAACAGAAACCAATACTGAGCTGATTTCTAAATGTAAAAGAAGGACATTTAACTAGAAGTGCAAATTAAAGTGTCAATGTGGAGCAGATGGTCTGACAGATGAGAAGGGTATACCTGACGTGTGTAGTTGTTTGTTACGTGCTAACAGCTGTATTCCATGACAGATTGCTAGGGACTATGTTTATTATAAATGACTACTGTTTCTTTTCAATATAAATACTTGTTTATTTTATTTCATGTATGGGTGTGTAATTAAAGATTATTACATAGCCAAATTGTTATTTGTCAGCCGTGCTGGTCTAGAGAATCCTGAAAATATGTACAATTCATTTTGGATTAGTTTTATATTTGTTTAATTTATTTTTTATATTCTGAAGTTCTGACGACCAATGAAAACTTGCCTTTGGGCTAATTTGGGTACATTTACATTATTGAGAATTGTTGATTAATGTACAGTGTCTCCTCGTTGTGAAATAAATAAATGAGACCCTTGGTACTGACATCAGGTTGTTGATCATCCTATTAAGTTCATTTTGTGATAATGACCAGTTGACTGCACAATATCTCCTACTTGTCCATTGTAAAGCACAATACAGATTTACCAAAGAATACCAAGGAAGAAAGTAATTGTGTAATTTATTGCGTTATAGATGGTCAGAAATCCCTTCTAGGAGGTTTGGAGGTCCTACTACAGCCGGTACACACATCCACGCTGGAATTTTAACAATGATCTCAACGCCGTGCTGTAGCTTAAAAAAAATAATTCAAAACAGAAGAACAAATTTGCTTATAATAACGCAAAAATAACCCATTTTAACTTTTTATTCATTCATTCATTTTCTTATCGGCTTAGTCCCTTTATTAATCCGGGGTTGCCACAGCGGAATGAACCGCCAACTCATCCAGCATGATTTTAGCAGCGGATGCCCTTCCAGCCGCAACCCATCTCTGGGAAACATTCACACACACTCATTCACACTCATACACTACGGACAATTTAGCCTACCCAATTCACCTGTACCGCATGTCTTTGGACTGTGGGGGAAACCGGAGCACCCGGAGGAAACCCACGCAAATGCAGGGAGAACATGCAAACTCCACACAGAAACGCCAACTGATGCAGCCGAGGCTCGAACCAGCAACCTTCTTGCTGTGAGGCGACAGCACTACCTGCGTCACCCATTTTTACTTTCTAGTGAAATATATTTAATTTAATTCATGTTTATTTCTGTAGCTCTTTTACAATGTAGATTGTGTCAAAGCAGCTTCACATAGTTCTAGTAAAGTCTAGATTTCAGAGTTGAAGTTTAGTTCAGTTCAGTGTGGTTTTTAAATTTCACTGCTAAAAAGCTCAAACACTGAAAAGCAAACCCATTAATGTGCAGCTCCACAAGTCCCGATCCAAGCAAGCCAATGGCGACAGTGGCATAAATGTGCCCTAATAGTGTTTTTAGCAACGTGGAACATATATATGACTGTCAACATCTGAAAAAATGTGTTTTGGTGTTTCGTGACCTTTTAAAATCAAGCCTTGTAAGACTTCTGATGAAGTATAAATGCTAATGAACAAGAACAAAGGCTCAGATATAATTACAAATGAAATCAAAGAACAAACTAGTGTGATGTTACCAAAAGGAAGGTCATTTGAACCACAACTTTCTGAAAAAGTGACTTCTCTGTGAATAAATTGGGGTCTTAAAATGGCAGTTTCAAGAGCTGATCTACGATAGATTAAAAATAGCCTTGTTCAGACTGAAATGAAAACCTCATCTTGCAGTCCATCAAAAATTTTTCATTAATTTTGCTTCCATCTCATCTTCATTATAGATGGAAACATTTGAAATGAAACCCTCGTCTAACCTATTTAGACAAGACACAAAACTGAACTGATAACAGAGTGTGTATGTGATGTTTGTTTAGGACATTTAAACAAAGTTAACATTGAAAAATATGACATTTTGTTTCAGATCATGGGAAATTCATATGCGGGGCAGCTGAAATCTGCCCGCTTTGAGGAAGCTCTCCACAACTCAATAGAGGCCTCATTAAGATCAAGCGGTGGTGACCCACAGCCGGTTTTCACACAGCTGTATCTTGAGCCCGATCAGTATTCTGGCCATGTAGAAGGTAAGCAAGGCCATTTTTCTTACAGGAATTGATATTTATTTTTAGTATTAGTATTTTTTTGGCTGGTCTACAATTAGCTCAGTAAAGAACTTCATGCTCTATATGGTAATTATACTGTATAATTTCCTTGTTCTGCCCTTCAGATATTAAGCCCAAAATGGACTTAAGCCTGAGATCTGACCCATCCAGCCATGTGCTTGTGAATTGCCACTCTTCAAATTCTGTAGAGGATATGGATGACGAGGATGATTCAGACACCAGCAGCCCACCGTTGCCTTACCTGCAGGGACCCCCTCCTGATGGCTGCTGCACTGTTGATGGTTGGGAATTTAAACTAGATTTACAGTGACAAGTTGTTAATTATTTACTCACTCTAATAATATAAGTTTGTCATGTGAACTTATTTTTTACTAGAGCTGTCAATAGATTACGTTTTTGGTCCCACTTCATATTAGTTGCCTACTAAAAATTGTACTAACACTGAAATTAATCATTCATTACAATGTACTCATTGTGTAAATACATGTTTTTACATTGTGCTCATGACCTGCATGTAATAACATCTGTTAATTTTTGTATTTACATTTGTAATTACACTGTTGATCGCCCCTTACACCTTAACCCATCCTTTAACCTGACCCATATCCCACCTCAAGAGAACCAGAAGCATACTGCAATACATTATAAAGAAAGTACATTGTATTTATATTTTGATGTGAGTACATAGTAGGTAAGGCCACCTAAAATAAAGTGGGATCCATTTTTTTGTTGTGATCCTGAACATCACAGCAATCGTCTTTAGCTGGATTATAGTTCTCATCAAATCAAATATTTGCTAGCAGGATTCTGGCTTGCTTTATGCAAATGTAGTTTGCATATAATCCATACAGCGACGAAAAGGTTTGACATTCTGTTCAGTCTGTACAATCAAAAAAATGTTGCTGCCTATTTAATTTACTTATTTAAAATAAGTTAAAGCAACATAATTTTTGAGGTTTTGTGGTGACAACATAATTGTTTTATATTTAATCCATTTAAATTTGTAAAAACAATTAAGTTAACTTAATCGATTTGTTTCGGGAACAACAAGAAGAAATTGTGTGGAACCCAGCATTTTTAACAGTGTATTTCACAGAGTAATGCACGAGCGCTCTTGGGAAACAATCGCAGAACATAACAGAGCTAAACATACTGAAATGAATAAGAGAAGTTTATTTATAAACTAATTTCAAGAGGAGCACGTGCTTATGATTGACCATGTCTGGTCCTGCATTAGCAACGAATGATTTACCAATCGGATGATTTCTAACCTTAATTATCCCTCCTTCCACCCCTACTCCTCCTTCCTTTTTCTTGAAAGGGCGGCACGATGGCCCAGTGGTTAGCACTGCTGCATCACAGCAAGAATGTCACTGGTTCTTACTTAGTCAGTAGACGTTCATGTGTGGAGTTTACATGTTCTCCCCGTACTCACGTGAATTACCCCATGGTTCTCTGGTTTTCTTCCCACAGTTCAAAGATATGCGACATAGGTGAATTGACCTAACCAAATTGGCACCCTTGATGACTTCTAAATTAGCAATCCCTAATTGCCATTAGCCCTATAATAAGCGAGGGAGTTCTCGAGACCTACCTGAGCTCAAACTCCCCTCTCGCACTATAAACAGGAGAGAACCAAGGGCTCGAGGATCTAATGAGCTCACGGCTTTCTTCCAGATAGCATGCCAAACACACTTATAATCAATCATCAGCTAAGTGTGAACTCTTGAAATAACTGAAAACTAACCATGAATAAGTGTACTCTTTGAATCTCTGAAGAAACCTGCCTGGTCATCCAGTATAAGCTCATAGGACAACTTAACTACTTTATTTACTGAGTATAAAATGTCAATCATACTAAAACGTAGCAATTGTTTGGATTTGTTCACAAAGAGAGAAGCAAAATTGGATCAAGGTTTTTTTTATACAGATTTGCTTGTAGTAGTGGGTAGAATCACAAGTTTTATAAACTTCTTACTTTTAAGATCAGCTGATTATCTGTGTGACAAACTACCTTTAAGATACTAAGTCTTAAATTTCAGTGTGAATGGCTCTCAATATGTTTTCAACTGTTTAACTGCACAAAAGCAGCAGTTATTTCACCAAAAAAAGGAAAATTCTGTTATTAATTACTCACCCTCTGTCTTTCCAAACCCCTGATATCCTTTGTTTGCATTCAGAATACAAATTAAGAAATTTTTGATAAAATTTGAGAGCTTTCTGATCCTCCATAAACAGCTACGGTCCTGATTCGTTCAAAATCTAGAAAGGTACCAAAAACAAATAATGTGTCTCCAGTGGTTCAATCGTAGCACAGTATAAAGCATGTGTTCACAAGTGCTGTGCACTGTTGTATGCCCCATATGCTCGTGCTCAACTATCTGTGTTTGAAACAAAGCACTTATTCGAGGTAATATTAACAACAAAACCGAGCTTGAAACGTGAAGGTGCACCCAATACTGACACTGAGGAGAAGAAACTGTTTAATAAAGTTCGTGTTTATTTTATGTGTGCACAAAAATATTATTCTAGCTTCTTAATATTCTGATTAAACCACTGAAGGCATATGGTCTGTTTTGTAGATGTTTTTGGTTATTTTTCTGGACTTTGAACAAGTCTGTGATTTCATCTGAGCTACCTTAATGTGTGTTCTGAAGATGAAGGAAGGTCTCGGAGTGTTGAAACAAAATGAGGGTGAGATGTTGACAGAATTGTAATTTTTTGGTGAACTAACCCTTTAGTTTTTCTTTTTCAAAGGTTAATGATTCAGAATTCTTGTACATATACAGTAAATGATTGCTTGTGCTTAGCAAAATAATGTGCGTTAAAAATGTAAGTGATAAAAAAAGTAGTCGATTTAGATACAATTTGTCAGTGTCAAGATGAAATACATGATAATGACTTTGCAGAACTGCAGACGGTAGCATTAAAACATTGTGCAAACTGTGTGAATCATCATGCTTTTTCACTTTATAGCTGACTCAAGTCATCTGTACCCAGGGTTCTGTCAAGCAGGAAAAGATCTGCGCCTGGTTTCCATGGCAACAGAGTCTATCGAGGTTCCTGCAGGGTTTGAGCTGGTCGGTGCCAAATCGCCCAGCATCCCAGAGCACATCCTCGTCTGTGCAGTGGACAAGCGCTTCCTGCCAGATGAGAATGGGAAAAATGCACTTTTAGGTCAGTGTTCCATTATATTTTCACAACCTATCAAAGGATTACTTCACCCACAAAATGAAAATCTTATCAATAATTACTACTCCCATTCAACCTCATTTATCTTTGGAACACAAATTAAGATAATCAGGATGAAATCTGAGCATTCTTATCCTCCATAGACAGCAATGGTCCCGATTTATTAGAAGTCCTAAAGGTATGTCTACTGAAAGCATATGAAAGTCTGTTTTGAGGATATTTTTGGTATTTTTGTAGACTTTGAGAACTATTGTGGTCTATGAAGGATGAGAGAGGTGTCAGATTTCATCTAAAATGTCTTAATATCTGTTCAAAAGACAAACAAAGAACTCAGGGGTCTGGAACGACATGAGGGTGAGTAATTAATAACATAGTTTTTATCTTTGGGTGAACTAACCTATTAATATATAGTTATGTTCAAATAGTGGTCATGTTTATTGTCAGCATCAAAAAAGACTATTCTTTCTATCAGAGACTTTCACAGCAAGTAGTGATGTGTGTTTGTGCGTTTCGGAAGGGTTTTCAGGGAACTGCGTGGGTTGTGGTGAGAAAGGGTTCCGTTACTTCACCGAGTTCTCCAACCACATCAACCTAAAGTTATCCACTCAGCCGAAGAAGCAGAAGCACTTAAAGTACTACCTGGTGAAGAACTCTCAGGGTGCTCTGTGCAAAGGAGCCCTCATCTGCTGGAAAGGTACTATGCACATGTGCAAAATATCATAATAAATTTGCAATAATTATTGGTGTCAATACCCTAGTAGTTAAGTGCATGTTCGAGGCCCAGCTTGAGGTCTTTTGCCAATCCTTTCCCTCTCTTTCTGCTTGCCTGTCTCCACTATATACAAAAAAAAGGTTAAAAAATGTGATTAATTATCCAAAGATCCTGTTTTCACCTTGTGTTTACATGTGTTCAAATGTGCATCATCATGTAATCCTCATTGTGTTTTGATTTTGTTTAAACTCTTCTTATTTTGTTGCATTCTACATCGCTTTTATGGAGCTCTCAACATAACACACAAGTACTATTGAATTAATGAACGCATGTTATGAGTGTCTAAAAACATCCAAATTAAAATGTTTAGTATGTCGACAATGTATTACCTTTCATTTTGGTACATTGCAGAGAAGTAGGAATACAACCTTTGTAATGGATTACAAATTGTTGACTACTACTGAAAAATTGTAATCTGATACTACGTAATGTCAAAAGTAATCAGATTACCAATTACTTTACTTTGACGTTACTTTTAAAACATATAAAATATACAAAAATACTAAATAAACTGCAGGTTTTTCAGTAATTTAATATTCACTGAGAAATATTACAATGGGTTGATCACAGCAGCTTGACATATTCAAAAGACTTAAAGAGTTCTCCAAAAACTTAAAATTCCCTAATCATTAACTTGTTCCAAACCTGTTTGTCTCTTTTTTTTAACACAAAAGAAGACATGAAGAAAACTGGTTATCTATAACCATTGACATCCAAAGTATGCAAAAGCACTGCAGTGCTTGGGTCGTCTGTGTTTGTCTGAGGGAATTAGTCTACCAAAATGTGTATATTCCATACAAAGCATGAAACTGATTGGCGTGAATTGCGCCTCCATTGGAAATAATGGACTTGCATGTGCATAAGATGTTATATGTGAATTGCCCCATAAGCAGCTACGCTTCTCTTCACATTCAGAAGTTACCTTCAGTCCCAATCCTGCACAAAAATTCAATTTAGCCTGTTTAGGCTGAGTTCGTTTGCCGTGTTATTGGGCTCCGGTGTCCTCCTTGGTGACGAGTATTGTCGTAGACGAGTTAAAAGCAGTCGAAAATTCTTTAGAGAATGGACATGCATTTCACAGCAATATTTTTGTGTTTACGCTCGATGAAATCAAAGTAATGTCTGTATTTCCACTCTCATCCACTCTCTCCAACAATCATTTCAGCTCACGTTCTCCAGCAATTTAAAAGCGCATGCTCATTAACCGATGCTGCAGCGGAAAACGTTTAAAACAAGCATTTTTTTTCTTCTAAAAGCTATATTTGTAACGCAAGTAACACAATTACATTGACTTTAGTAGCTGCAATCAAATTACACAAGTTTAAAATGCAATTCGTTACTGCGTTCCCAAAAATGTAATTAGAATACAGTAAATAGAATACAGAATGTGTTATGTGAAACGTGTTACACCAAACTCTGCTCACAACATATACTTAGTCAGTAGTTTAACAAAGGGACATTTATTGACATTTTAGAAGTGAAATGATGTAAAACAATATATACAGTCAAGCCCGAAATTATTCATACCTCTGGCAAATTCTGACTTAAAGTTACTTCTTTTTTTGGACTGGAAATGACCCAGGCTACTACCAAAAGATAATAAGATGATGTACAAGAGGCATAATTGTGGAAATAAAATATTTCTCAGCTTATATTTACATTTCAACAAATACTTTAAGTCAGAATTTGCCAGGTGTATGATTTTTTTTGGCTTGACTGTATATATAGAGAACAAAATGTGTAAAGTAACAAAAAAAGTACTGGCAATTACCAGTTTTTTGTACATTAGGGATTAGAAATGTTTTTTTTGCCCTCGAGTCCAAGTCTTAGTCATTTGATCTTGAGTATGTACCCCTACCGAAACCCCATCTAATACTTCTATAATACATGAAAAAAGAATAAAGAAGAGCAAAGAAACAGATCTAGGATGTTCCTTATTTTATTTAGTTCACCTTATTTTAACATTCAACAATTCTGTTTACAAACAGAGCACTTCTGTGAGGTAGCTTGAACAATCAAGTAATAAAAACCATAAATCCCAAGTTTACATATCTCAGAGTTTGCTACGTCATCAACTTTATAATACCTTCAGACCGCAGACATCCTCGGGTTGTTGCTACTGTAGATCAGATACGGTTGCGGCCGGAAGTTCATGAGAATAATTTGTATTATTTATAAAATTTCCCATTAATCGTAATTTATTAACGTCTACCTCTACCCCAACCCTAAACCCAACTGTCACAGTCCTGTAAAAATATTAATTATTGTTATATAGTGTCACAAAAATGATGCTATATGGATGTGCGTATCCACAGCTGTATCCCTTCAAGCTGCTTCCATGTTATACTTTACCGGCATTTAACCAAAAGCGTCTCTGCAACAAATATATATATATATATTTGAGTCTTGATCGGGAGGTAACGTCTGATTCCGATTGAGTCTGAAACTGTGTGATCCGGCCTGATCAGATCTGAACATCCCTACTTTACATGACATATGCATATAAAAGTCTGTTTTAAGGATATTTTTGGGTATTTCTCTGGACTTTGTGACCATTGTGCTCTATGAAGGATGAGAGAGGTGTCTGGAACGACATAGGGGCGAGTAATTAATAACAAAGTTTCATTTTTGGGTGAACTAACCTTTTAGTATATAGTTATGATTAAATAGTGGTCATGTTTATTGTTTGTTCATAATACAGTGTCAAAAAGGACTATATTATTATATATATTCGAGTCTTGATGGGGAGGTAACGTCCGATTCCGATGGAGTCTGAAACTGTGTGATCAGGCCTGATTTCCCATCACGTGAATGGATCTGGACATCCTTACTTTACATGACCATCTCAGACATATCAAACTCCAAAAATGCCACAAAATTCAACTTTGTTAAACTTTTCAAAATCACAAGACGTTGGAGCAGAGATCAAGGCCCCATAATGCAATTCAAAAGCCTAAATATTTAAAGAATGCCCATGAATCACAAAATAGAGGGAACAGAGAATCTCTATACTCTTTTACAATGTTATTACACCCTCATTTTCATTCAGCTTATTCCCTGCTTTATCAGGCATTGCCACTGTGGAATCAACTGCCACATTGAGATTATTTAGAAATGATAGAAAAGTAATTTAAAAATGAAATACAATTGTGTCTATTATAACTAAACATGTTTGATTTGATAGAGATAAATGTTTCACCAAACATCATTTTTTCTCCACACAGATTGTAAGACAAGGCCCTTCTCAAACAGTGCTTCTTCATCCAAGCCTAGTTCCTCATCCTCACTAAGCAGCAAAGAAAATGGAGACACAAATGGCCACAGTCCATCTCCCTTCCCCCTCTCAGGTGAGTGGACGTGTGGACCATCAAATATTGTATGCCTGGTTGCATGGTTTTGTTCTAAAAGCTTTCTGGTGTTTACTGGAGGTCCAATGTAAGACAACACATGTTGCATCTGTCCAGTGGAGGTTGTCCATCCTCTGCTGGTTTCAGCATGCACAGAGGTCATGTTCTGTTCGGGGGGGGAGGGGACATACGGGGGTGGGGGTGAAACCCGGGGTTAAAGAGAGCTGGGGGGGGGGGGGGGGGGGGGGGGGGGGGGCGGGGTTTGGGGGGCGGGGGGGGGGGGGCGTCGGGGGTAGGGGGGGGCTGCTCAGCATTTGGTGACATCTGGCTAGAGGCCACACGGTGTTTACCCAACAGTGTTTGGTGAAAGAAAGCAAGTCATTGTCTTATTCTTCCTCACAACACCATTCAGAGAAACAGGCAGCTGGCAGCAGAGTGCGTCCATTAGTGCTGATAACAGTCTTTTACGGTGCCTAAAATAGGTTTAGGAGAAGGGCTTATTATTGTACACCAAATTTGATGAATTTAGGCTTTTCACCTAATATCTCCCAGATGGGATAGCTCACCCAAAAATTAAAATGAACTCACTATCTACTCACCCTCAACCCTTGGTTCCACAAGTTTCTTTCTTTTTGAAGGAAGCTGGAAACCTCTAAGCATTGAGTGGCTTCCATAATATTTGTTTTTCCTACTATGGAAGTCGCTGGTTACAGGTTTTCAGCTTTTTAAAAATATCTTCATTAGTGTTCAACAGAAGAAAGAACCTCATAAAGGTTTGGAACAAGTAAAGGTTGAATAATTGAGGACAGAATTAAAATTTGTGTCCATCCCTTTATCTCTCAGTAAAGCTATATATTTGTATAATATGTTGTTGTTTTTTGGCTCACAGACTCGCCTCCTGCCCGCATGCAATCTGGCTCATCCTCAGGGGTTTTTGGACCCCAGGAGCTGGGCTTCCTTAAACCATTGAACACACCAGCCCACGGGACCAAGACATTACCGATCGGTATCAGATATTTGTCTTCATTTTGAATTCAAAGCAGCATTGATTTCTCATAATACCAGGCTAAAGCCATGAATCATTCTCTACTGAAATAGATTTTTTTTGCAAGCAGTTAATATTTTTTTGTAATTTCAGCAATATAATCTAACAATTCAGCATGCTGCACAAATAACGTGTTATTGCTATACCCTATGTTTATGGATTAGTAATTTGAACAGGTCATGATGTACAAACTATAAGGGGATATTTGACCCAGAAAAAAAAATTACTTCATCATTTATTTTCCTTCATATGTTTTAAACCTCTCAAGAACTATTGATTTGGACCTTAAATTAATCATTTTTAATGACAAAAAATTTAAATATACACTGTAAAACCCAACAGTCAACTTTATCAAATGAAATAAGTGTAGTTAACATTTAC
This sequence comes from Danio tinwini, assembly GCA_903798205.1. NCBI lineage: Eukaryota > Metazoa > Chordata > Actinopteri > Cypriniformes > Danionidae > Danio > Danio tinwini. Next base: position 1,831,887 of record CAIGQZ010001464.1, on the reverse strand, counting down.
TGAAAGTTAATTCTTCTCATTTGAAAAGAGTTTTGAAGTCAGTCTTGAGGGTAATGAGTTAATTAAATACCTCATTACTTCACTTTAAATGGAATAAGTTCACAGTACTCGTATAGATTACATAGTTTTTTTTTTTTCAAATGGTTTGTAGTAATCTGTTTCCTCAAACGATTTGAGTTGCCTTAACTTTTTGGGTTTTTACTGTGCTCAAATTGCTTCGTTTACTTAAATGGATTTAGTTCACAGTACTCATTAGGATTAGTTTTTGAACTTAAATGGTTTGTTTCTTCAAATGGTTTGAGTTACCTTAACTTTGTGGGTTTTACAATGTATGAAACACTATTGCTTGCCTGTTGGTCAGTAACTTATAATTATTCATTCCATTAAATTAATATTTAGCACTATTTAATAATGATCAAATCGCACAAACTGTAATGTGGTCTTATAAATGTGTGCAATCTGAAGCACAACAGATTGATATTTTGATGTGAGTAGGCATGGGATCATAACCGTTTTTAAGGTATATCGCGGTTTGGAAAAGTCAAGGTTTCAAAACCGCCAAAATTTTCTGCTATACCGTTCCAAAGGTATGAGTAAGATTTTTTTATTTACGTTTTTGTTTTTTGTTTTTTTAGGACAACAGTATCTGCAGTAGAAAAGATATCCATTCTTTTTTAAATTGTAAAAATCTTTTAGTTTTTTTATCCAGACATTTAAAAAGATTAAGCAGTAATCACAATACAGTTAAACTGTGATTTATATATATGTAGGCATAGGAATATAACCGTTCACACACACAAGGTT
>CAIGQZ010001464.1:1803927-1826083 GCA_903798205.1 Danio tinwini | reverse complement strand
ATATACACACACACACACAAGGTTATCAAGGTTATCATACCGTCAGAATTTTATACCGGCCCATGCCTAGATGTGAGCAGCACATAATATTAGTGTTTTCAGCCTCTCAGAGCCCCTCTAATGCACTCTATCTTTCCCAATTCTTTGAGGATTCTTTGTTTAAGTCACTATAAACATGCATTTCAAATAACAAAAGAAAAGCCTTTTAAAAACAGAAGCTTGTCTGCAGTTTTCTACCAAAATAAAAGCTTTTGGAAACAAATATTAAACAAGAATAAACCTTAGCTTAATCATCTTCCTCTTTACTGTTTTAGCTTCACCTATATATGGCCATATATGAATGTTTATACATATAATTTCATCTAATATATTAGAACATGTATGTACAAATTTGTATTTCCAATGGTTAATATATGAGAATATGCAGTTAGCTCCATAAATATTTGGACATCGACATAATTCTTTTTGGCATTTTGGCATCGACATTTTTGGCTCTATACACCAACATAACGTTTTTAAAATGAAACGAACAAGATGAGTTCTTGAGAGGCCTGGCAGAGCATAACCAGAAATAAAACCCAGTGTCTGGTGTTGTCTATGCATTTCAGACTTTGGATTTGCAACCAAGTATTAAAAAGTGGAAGTTTTATTTAAGATTATTATTCTGTCCAATTACTTTTGCACCCTTAACAAGTGGGAGGCACATATGCAAACTGCTGTAATTCCTACAGTGTTAACCTGATTTAGTGAAAGCTGACAGTTTGCAGATAAAGCACATCTTGTTCGTTTCATTTTAAATCCATTGTGTTTGTGTATAGAGCCAAAAATGTTACAATTGTGTCGATGTCCAAATATTTATGGACCTAACTGTATATTATAAATATATGAAAACTGCAATTTTTGCTAATTTTTTTTATGTATGTTGCATATATGACTTATCATACATTCTCTTTATTTCAGACACTAAGTCCAATAGTACAAAAGGCAGACAAAACAATATAAACCACACAATATACATTAAAAAAGACAGCTATGCCAATATTTCAACGAAGATGACTGATAATGCACCTCAGTAAGCCTAGGGTTTATTAATAATATTAAAATGCTATTCCAAGAATTCTCCAATCGACAGATAAACTTAGAGATCCAATTTCTCATCAAAGCAAAAAAATACTGAACTCTTACATAATGTACATAATATCTCTGCCCATAATCTGCACAAATCTTAAGCAGCTGCTGAAAACCAGCGCTACTTGGGGAAAAGATAATCAAATCATCAGCATACATGTATGTATTGATTTATTGTATATTACATACTTTAAATGTATCAGATACAGAATTGCCCCACTTAATCCGCATACTTTGATTAGTGTACCAGTAAATTCTTAAAATACTATTAGGTATTCCTCTTTGTTTTAATTTACTAAAAAGCTTTTGATGATTAACCCTATCAAAAGCTTTAGAGGCATCAATAAAACCAATTATAACCGTAGAATTTTGCCTTTTATACAGTCCTACAATTTCCTTTAAAGCATACATAGATAAATCAGTGCTGTGATGAGACTTAAAACCAAATTGATTATCAGTGGTTTTTAGAAATGCACCTAATCTGTCTAATATTTTATATATATTTGCAATCTGAATATGAACTTGTATGTCATGTATGTAATTTGCATATATTGCCATATGTCATGTTTCCGTATACATATTGTAGCTGTTGTTTTAATTTTTTTTACATTAAGCAGCCACAAATCTGTGTTCAGTGTTGTTAGCTGCCATGTTGTTTTTCTCCACAAAAGGACAAAATGAATCTCCTCTCTGAAGGTCATTTGTATTGGCTGCTTACCATCACAACCCCTGTACACACTTATGGAATCGCACACAATAAGTCACTCCGAAACATCAATATAGGTCTAGAAATACTGTATTAAGGGTCTTAATGTCACCGCCACGCTTCAATTTTTTCTGATTGATGTTTAAGACATTTATGTTGATATTTGTGTGTGTGTCAGGAATATTAGATGCAGAAGTGGCCCAGCAGTTCATTATCAACGTGTGCCATCAGTTAAAGGAAATCAATATACTGTTTCACGGGAACCATTCTTCTTCAGAAATGAGCAAGAATGCCTTCCCTGTTGAATTTGTGTGCTTCTGGGTAGGCAGAGGCATTTGCATAGTTTGTCACCAGAGGAGTAGCCATTAGCCATTAATGTGAAAAACATGACACCTCTCAGGGCACATGGGAAATTTTGGAATACTTACATTTTTATTTTATTTTATTTTATTTTGTATTTATATATAAAAGCAGAAGATAACAGAAATATTACTACCAGTATCATCAATGTCCCTACAATACTGCTGAAGTTTAAAGTATCTTATAATAATTATTAAATGCATTATTAATAGTAGCAGTAATAGTATAGATTATTATAGTAGTATTAGTTATTATATCCATACACTCATTATTATTGATGACAGTAAAAATACAAACTAACATTTATGTTTTTTTTTCAAATATTAAACCATATTATTGTTATTTATGTGGGGAAAAACACACTTCCCTTTTGCTGACGAAAGGTTTATAAACTGTTACTATTGTGGGAAGATCAAGTCAAAGTTAGCTTTGTTGTCAATTCAACCACATGTACAGGACATAAAGAGAATCGAAAATGCATTACTGTCAAACCCTAGGTGCCTAACGTATAATATTAATTATACTAATTAATATTATTGCAAAAAGTAGAACTTGAAAAAGAAATTACAATAAATACAATTACACATATCATCAAATACACAATCGCCTCACAGCAAGAAGGTCGCTGGTTCGAGCCCCGGATCGGTCAGTTGGCATTTTTGTGTAGAGTTTGCATGTTCTCCCCGTGTTGGCGTGGGTTTTCTCCGGGTGCTCCGGTTTCCCCCACAAGTCCAAAAACATGTGGTGTAGGTGAATTGAATAAGCTAAATTGTCCGTAGGGTATGTGTGTGAAAGAAGGTGTATGTATGGATGTTGAAACACCATTTTCATGCACTGTTCAAGTGTAATTACTGAAAAATTCCTTGTATTTGTGTTTTATCATTTAAATGTATTTTTGTTTTGATAACTTAGAAAGCCTTTATGACTTTATTCAGGAAATCTATTCCATCACTTTTAAACTGTGGTATTCTCATTGTATTGCACAGTTCCCACTGCCCTCCGTGTAAATGGTCTAACTAATGGTCTTAGTATGGATGGACGGTCCAGTCTACTGAGCCCACCTCGTACAAACCCACTCTCCACCCCTAGTCATGGCTATAGGACCACAGAACCAGGAGACAGTCCAGGTAAGCATTAAACTGGCAAATCACAGCACTTTCTGATGAGTGCTATTAATAATCAAATCGGTTACACTTTATTTTGATGGTCTGTTTGTTGAATTTAGGTTACATTGCATTTACATGTCAACTAATTCTCATTAGATTAAAAGTAGACTGTTAGGTTGGGGTTAGGGTTAGTGTAAGTTGACATATACTTGCAAAGTTTCTTATAGTAAGTTTAATGTCTGTTGAAGGAGAAGTATCAACACATTAAGCAGACAATCTACTAATACTCAAATGGACCATCAAAATTAAGTGTAACCATCAAGTCATCTTGCTTATGCATATGCAGTGGTCTATTTTTAACATAGGCTCATTCTGTAAACACAGCCCTATAAACATTTCTGGAGATCACGAATTATGTAGCCAGAAGTACTTATGGATGCATTTCGTTTTTAAAACGAACACTACGGGGTGGTATGATGCTGTTCCTTTTCAAGCATACTGCTTACCTTCGTATGGACTGCTTTCCCGCTGTTACCAGTTTGTCCAGTTAGCTCGCCATTTACGTCGGCAGACTTGAGACGCAGAGAGGAGTTGTCCACGACAACCGGGTTCAAGTCCATCGAAGAATGGTTCCAGAAATCGGGTAAGACAAAAACAGAAACCATAAAATAAACAAATAAATAACAGGGTGAGAATAGGGTAAAATCTGAAAACATGGTAAAAATCAGGCGAGGGGTTTTCTTGCTCTGGATTGCTTTTTTAAATTGTTGGTTGGAATTCGGGAAGTGGGTGGGTGGGACAATCGGTGCTTTTGAAAACAGTGTTGGTTGGGTTTAGGAAAGGAGGAGGGTGGGTCAGGCAATCCGTCAATCAGTCAGTCGACAGCTGCCTCTGGTAGATTTACTCAAGAACAGCAGGTGCAGATGGCACTCGCGGGAGAAACTTAAGATCTCAAAAAGCGTACACAGCGGCCTCTGGTGGATTCGCGAAAACAAAAACTGCAAAAAAAAACGTACCACCTGAGTCGTGTTTCACAGAATATATACCTCCAGAAATGTATAATGTGGTACGTTTTCAGAATGAGTCTGGGTTATTTTAGCTCATCAAACATTTCCACTATCCAGTTTGAAATGACTTCTTGAGTAACAGATTTACCATCATCCTATGTTCTTTCTCGCAGCATCCACAGCTATGTCAACAGGTCCACCAAAAAAGCGGCATCGTAGTTGGCATCCCACCACTTTAGTGCCCATCCCAGCCACAGCTGTCCCTGTACCAGCCATCCGACCGCTGACCTGCAGCTCTGGTAAATTAAAACTCAATAACACTCAACCTGTTGTTTATTGATTATCAAATTTGTATTGCCATTGGTCAGTTTATGCAGGGTGTTTATGCATGTCCCTAAGCAGAGATTGATTATCTCTGCTTTTCCTTTTAACAAGTGCCAAGTGGTATCCATGTTTTCTATCCACAGGGATGATTTATTCTTTGTTTCTGTAGATACAGGAGTGAAACGTCAGGCTAAAGTAGGTCCTGAACAGTTCCATAGCAGCTTGAAAGGTTTAGCTGAGGGAATGGAGCTTGGAGGTTCATCCACTATGATCCTTTAGCTTAGTTACCTTGTCGTCAGCATTGATTGGAGTGTCACATTAACAAAGCTTGAGGGTGTGAACTGTGAAGAGATCCATCCAAAGTATTATTAGCATTCAGCAATGGCTTGACCACACACGCTATATGTTCCAGTACATGGATTTAATGTTTTGCTCTTTCCTTCCAGGCCCTTTATTGTCCCTGTCCAATCAACAACCTGCATCCGTTTCTGGGGTCATACAACCACAGCCAATCACAGCAGGAGAAACAGTCATCATTCCTGACAACCTTCTGAACTCCTACGGGGTCCGTCCGGTCCTTCTCATTGGTTAGTTCTTTGTTTTAATTACACAAAGGTTTAATTTCTTAATAAAGGCTTTCGCTTTTTTTAAAAAGTTGGAATAAAGTAAAATTGACACGGTTATTAATGATTGACATATTTGCTTTTTCTACCACCTATGACACTCCTATTCTTAGTTTGTGCTTTTTTCGCTAATTTCTTTCTAAAATGAGTAGGCTTGAATTTTGTATATTCCCCAGTCAGTCGGTCACTGATGTCCCAAAAAGGCACCTTTTAAAAGACTTTCAAGTTCAAGTCTACCAATGTTATTCCAATCTACTATTTCCCTGCTAAAAAAAAAAGCTTAAACCAGCCTAAGCTGGTTGGCTGGTTTTAGCTCTTCGACCAGCCTGGTTTTAGAGGGGTTTTGGCTATTTCCAGGCTGGTCTTAGCTGGTCAGGTTGGAAAATGACCAGCTTAAACTTTTTTATTTTTGGCTGGTTAAGCTGGTTTTAGCTGGTCAACTCCCAGCCTGATCAGCTAAGACCAGGCTGGAAATGGCTGGAAAACAGCCTGGAAATGGCCAAAACCCCTCTAAAACCAGGCTGGTCAACCAGCTAAAATCAGCCAACCATCTTAGGCTGGTTTAAGCTGGATTTTTCAGCAGGGTTGTCAGACAAAATGGCAATATTCTCATCCTTTTGTAGTATAAATAGTGAAAGTAGTGCGTTCACACTGAAAACTCTAAAAATAATAAGTGCACTTTAATTACCTGGATGATGCACTTAACCGGTAAAATAAAGTGTGGAATGATGAACAATTCACACACTCAATGCAGTGGGCCGATTTTCTTTTGATCTTTTGCAACTGTGTTTATTTTTGATCAAGCACCTGCCTTTGAGATTCTTAAATGTGCGCACATTTCTGTTTCTTGTTTGCAGATATGGCACTTTAGACATGACCGTTTAATGTTTTTTTATTTCTATTATTTATAACTAAAGTAACATTTTATAATGAGGTTTCATTTGTTAACATCACTTAAAGGTGCAGTGTGTGATTCTGTCTTCACAAACATTTTTGTTGTGCTGGTTGAAAGTCTCTTCACATTCCACTAGTAATGATTAAAGTAAATGATCTAAATGTGTTTATATGTATTTTGATATTCTGGGTAAAGCATAAGACAAAAAAATGTTCATCCAATTAAAATTTGTCGGGCAGATAATTCCCATAATTCTGATAAGTAGCCGAAACTGTCTGTGAACAAATGTAGATTTGTACATCTGCACATCCCTGTTCACGTAGACAGATCTGCCGTTTGTGCGTGAGAGTGACAGCAGTAAAAACAAATGCTGAATCAAAACTTGTTGAAATCCTGAATCAATATTTGAGTTACTTTTGCACACTGGAGGAATGATGACACCATGGCTGAAGTATTTCTTTTAGACAGGTAATGTTCTGTTATAAAACTATTTTAGTCACCAAAGCTGATGTAGATTTTGTTGTTTTGCGAATGGGTTATGTGCGCAGAAGTGTTGGTTACCTTGCTGAAAAAAACAGCGTATGCTGGTAAGGTATGTTTTGATGCTGGTACACTAAAAAATGCACTCAATTCATTCATGTTGTCCCAACACAAATCAATTAGGTTAACTTAACACTTTTAAAAAATGTATGTGGATTGAACATAAAAAAATTAAGTTCTAATGAAATATCAAGAATTGTGCTGATTCAGCTTATTTTAATTAAGTAGTTTGAACAAGTAAAAAAACTTATTTTTTGAGTGTATGCTGGTTTCAATGCTGGTTTTGCTGGTCTCAATGCTGGTCAGGACCAGCACTCAGGCCAGCAAGACCAGCATTGAGACCAGCAAGACCAGCATCGAGACCTGCAAAACCAGCATCGAGACCAGCAATACCAGCACTAAAACCAACAAGACCAGCATACCAGCATCAAAACATACCTTACCAGCATATGCTGTTTTTTTCAGCAGGGCAGCCACTGAAATCTTCAGATGAAAGATTGATGTGACTATTATCAATTTTATAAGGGACCATTTACAGCATCGATAATGTAAATTTTCACTTACTTTAAGTAAATAGCGCTATAGTCTAGCCTGCTTTACTGAGCTGAAGTTGGTTTTATATTCACATAAATTTTTGAACAACGACAACCTGTGACGCGACCCCTATATTGTTTACCATGCTAAGTTAAATATGCATGCAACTACGGCTTAGTAATAAGTGTAATTTCTGCACCCCGTCAGCCCAACCACTAAGCATACAGTAGTTGCTTTAGGTCAAAGCGCATGAGAGAGTGAGACCAACAATCCTTACGTGCATGAAATATCGGACATTATGGCAAGTTTTGCTTACTACACAACTGAAAACGTGCTAGATATAATACAGTTTTTTTGTTCGGAATTGTAGTATTATAAAGTACTATAAAGATTTCTAACTGGTGAATGACATGATCTAGTGGGTTGTCTACTGTCATCGTTAAGGTGTGGGTTCATGATTTCAGGAGATGTGGCTTTGGACAGCAGGGATTGTGTTTTTAAAGCTATTATGCTAACGGATAGCATTTTGGCAGACATTACATTAGTAAATGCATACACATTAGTAGTTAACACTTCTACAGAGTATTTTAACCTTAATGGTAATTTCAACAATTGTTTTTAATAGACTTGACCTAACATGAACCAACAATGAAAACGAACAATTTTTGCTGACTATAATTAGTAATGCTAAATAAATATTTGATCACAGTAATGTACAATTCACACTATTAAACCATTTACTAACACTTTCAACTACTTATTAATTAACCGAATGAGCTGTTTATTAATAGTTAGTAGTTGGGTTTAGGTATTGGTATAAGGTATAAAATCATTTTTTATAAGTGCTAATTAACAGTTGATGTCTTAAGGCTTATAATAAACCAGTGTGAATTGTTACTTAATCTAAAGTCTTACCAAATAATTTATATATAAAATGTTATGTATTGCTCATTGATAATTATTTTTTGTTAATGAATCAACTATTGTAAAAGTTTCTATTTTTTATTTTTATGAAGCCACTTTTATATTAAAGTAGCATAATCTGAAATAGTATTTTCACAATGAGGTCCATTTACAAAAATAAGTCACCTTCACCTCTAAGAAGTGTTTGGATGTTTGTGTGAACACATGTTTGTTTGAATTTCCTCTCTAGGTCAAGGCACTTTACCATATTTCTTTGGCAATGTGGGTGATCTGGTGGTGAGCCCCCTGCTGGTGAGCTGCTACAAGGGCAGAGAGCTCAATGAGAAGACCCTGGCCAGCCTGGGCATGTCAGCAAACCAGTTACTGACCACAGAGACCATGATTCTGCTCACACTGCAGTACCTCGCTCGACTGGGTATGTAATACTGACATACCTAATCAAGTTTTAATGCGCCAGTACCATCAGGTTTTAATGGATCAGAATCAAGATCAAGTATTACGTTAAAGCTGTGGTAATTTGCTTTATAGTGAGATCGCCACATAATCTTTTCAATTGTCTGTTCAGGTACAGAGCAGATACCATTACAGGAAGAGTTTGAGCAAATCATGTTGAAGGCCATGCTGTGTGGTCCGACTGGCCCTCCAGTGTCGCCCGCACAGCTGCCCTGGTTAGCTCGAATGGAGGCTAGTGTGTCAGGGGGCAGTGTTCAGGTGCTGGTCACCCACGGCTCTCTTGGTGAGGGCATCTCTGAGTCTCTGCGCTCATTAAGTGAAACGTCACCGCAGCAGCAGCAGTGTCTCCCCAACTATGTGCTCATTATCTGCACCTCCAAAAGTGGAGCCAATGAGTTCTGTGTGCTCGTGTTGGGTAAGTTCTGATGGATTCTCAGTTTATGGTTTAAAGTAACACTCCCCTATTTTTAAAAGTAGGCTCTTTTTACAACACCACTAAAGTCAAACAGTTGAGTTAAGCCATTTTTTAATCCATCCAGCGGATTTCTGGGTCTGAATCAAGCACTTTTAGCTTAGCGTAGCATATATCATTAAATCTGATTAGACCATTAGCATTAGCAGAGTAGAAAAGTTATTTTCTATGTTTTTTATAGCTATTTTCTAGGTGTATTTATCTAAGAATTACACTTTGGTTTTAGCATAATAATCAAGAAACGTTGCTGCTGTACCTTGGCTGCAATATAGTGGTGTGGTGTGAATGTAGCAATCGCACACGAGTGCACACCAAAAGCATATAGAGACCTTCTTGAAGAGGTGGTCTCAGTATGCTTGCAAACAAACCCTGGAGCGGTTCGTTTGTGGTGAGAACATGATCCGAACTAGAACAGACCCAACCACAAAAAGTACTACACCTTTTTGGACTAATCCAGCTGCCATAGTTCAATGCGCTGTGCATTATGGGATTTGAAGGAAAAATATTTGTTGACAGCGCTTTACCAACAGTTTTAAACAGAAAGAGAGAGGGAAAAACAATCCCTTGTGGATCGTTGGTAGTATTTCCGGAAGATGACCATGTCGCAGTTTAGCTAAATTAATTCACGCCTCCTACTGAAGTGACTTGCGTTGCGCCTTCGCCGTTTGCAATGCATTAAAACATTGTTTTCCAGCCACAGCCATGCTTCATTCTTGAAATGTATAGTTTGTCTGAAGTGATGTATACAAACCATATAGTATACTATGACCAGGGATACAGTCAGCCAGCGCAGTCCCTCTACAGTAAAAAAGCAACATTTTGTGTCTGCCAGTTCCATTGGCATTTTCCCGCACGTTAATTCTGACCAATCGAAACGCAGTTTAGGAAATATGTTACGTAACATCTGGCCAATGAGTGATGTGGATTTTGTCACATGACTGCAATTTGGTTCTTTTCAACTAGTTCGGACCAAAGCATTCAGTGTGGTGTGAAAATGACCCAAAAACGGCAGAAAAATGCTACAAGGTGTCATTTGTTGCCCTTGGTCCGGACCAAATGAACCGAACCACAGATGTGAAAGCACCTTTAAACAGGAAAATGATCAAAACTCTTTGGACATTTTTGAGTTAGATGCTTATGGTCCAATTTGATTTAATGATCTATGCTAAGCTAAGCTAAAAGGTCTCCTGCCAGATCTAGATCAGGCTGAACGGATTAAAAATTGGTAAAACTCAACTGTTTAACTCTAGGGAAGCTGTAAAACAAAATAAATGTTCTGTTCCTTTAATCTTAGACCATTTAGAACGGGGGTCACCAAACTTGTTCCTGGAGGGCCGGTGTCCTGCAGATTTTAGCTCCAACCCTAATCAAACACACCTGAACAAGGTAATCAAGGTCTTACTAGGTATACTTGAAACATCCAGGCAGGTGTGTTGAGGACAATTGGAGCTAAACCCTGCAGGGACACTGGCCCTCGAGGACCGAGATTGGTGACCACTGATTTAGAACCTTTCAACAATATCAAAATGTATCTAATGCTGAGTTCACACTGCATAATTTTAGCCCTGACTTTCACTCAATGACAGGTTTTTAAAAAATGGTGAAATTGTCCTGTTGTTTGAATTGATTTCTGACTGAGGAATACACCGGGGATGACCTACAGCCAAAGAAAAGGCACAAAATAAAAGGCAGCAGGAAGTAGAGGAGTTATAGACCACATATTATCAGGCATAGCTTCATTTCTGAGAAAGGCTCCTTATTTTTTCTAATCACTTCTCTGGAAAAGTAGATTGTGTACAAGATGTAGCATATTAGAATCAGTGAATCTTGATATTGTAAAGTGTGCAAAATCCTGTTGCCAATTCATTTTTGTAGTGTGAACACAGCAGCAAATGCATGCTACCACAGATAGCTGCGCAATGTGAAAACAATGCCAATTGTTTGGATTTTCACTGTAAGTTGGGCTTAACTTCAGTCATGCTAAATATTTTATGTAAATCTTTTTTTTTTTAGGTAAGTGTCAGTCTCGAGCCTTGGCAGAGAGCATGCTCACTACAAACGAGTTTCTTAAGGAGATCAGCTATGAGCTCATCACAGGGAAAGTTAGTGTACTAGCCTCACACTTCCAGAGCACCTCATTAGGTGAGTATCAGTGCATGATAAATAGTGGATCCAATTTCTGTCCTCATTATCATTTTTTCATTGTTCTTTATTTGGAAATGAACTGAAAAATATAGATGTAAGAAGCTGTTTGAGGAGAACACAAAAGGACATGCACATTGCGAGGCCCTTTGCGCCCTCTCTGGTTATTTTTGGAAGTAGTTAATATACTATAAATGATATTAAAGAGATAGTTCACCCAAATATGAAAATTTACTTACCTTCAAGTGGTTTCAAACCTTTATGAGTTTCCTTTCGACACTCTGATTGTAAGCCTCCTCCAAGGAGATGAAAATTGTCATGGTCCCATAGTAGATCATTTTGTTCAGTGGTGTGAGGAGTGTTATCTGAAAATTAATGCAACAAAAACTAAGGGCATGATTATTGATTTTAGAGGGAATCATACAGCAGCTGAGGCGACTAATATTGTGGAGAATGTGTGGAGAACTACAAATATTTGGGTACTATTATTGACCGATCTTTAAACTTTCCTGCAAACTGGGATAGGGGCATCAGCGCCTATATGTCTAAGGAAACTATCACGTTTTCACATTGGCCCCAATATGCTTAATATTTTCTATCGTGCTTTTTATTGAGTCTGTTCTGTCCTTCGCTCTGGTGGCATGGTTTGGAGGTCTGTTTCTCAAAAACAGGAATAGACTGAGCCAGGTTATTAGATGGTCTAGCAGGTTAATTGGTGAATCACAGCTGAGTATTGAAACCCTGTATAGTTGACAGCTTTTACAGATTGCCCAGAACATTAGTAGCTGTAGCTCTCATCCTCTGTCTGAGGAGTTTATCCTGCTCCCTTCCCCTTTTAGTAGGACAAAACGGTTCAGGAATAGCTTTGTCCTATCATCTATTGTCGTTCTGAATAAATTGTAATCTTTTATAAGGTACTTTGTATGTGTATATGTGGGTATGTACAGTATATGTGTAATTTAATTGTTTATATTGAATGCTAAACTTTGCTGCAAAAAGAATTTACCTACAGGTACTAATAAAGTCAACTGAACTCAACTCTTTTAATGTTGAACAAAAAAGAAGATATTTTGATAAATGTTCAAACCTGTAAAACCTGCAACTATTGACTTTCATAGTAAGGAAAACAAATAATATGGAAGTCAATGGTTTCAGGTTTCAAGCATTTTCCCAAATAACTTTTTTTGTTCAACAGTTTCTAAGAAATGAAGGATACTATCCTTTTAAACTTAGAATCAACTGTACACTTCCATTCAAAAGTTGGGGTCAAAAAGATTTGTGAGGAAATTTATGCTCTCCAAACCTGCATTTATTTGATCAAAATGGCAGTAGGAGTAATATTATGAAATACTTCATGCTTCATATTTAAAATAATGTTTTTAATTGCACTGTATTTTAAATGGCAATTTTTCACTGTAATTCAAAGCTGAATTCTGTACATGATTACTCCAGTTTTAATATGCTTTTAATATCATTCCAAAAATGTTTTTGTTGTCTCATGTTTTATAGAAATTGGTGTCCATTTTATTTTTAGGATTCTCTCTTGTTAAAATACAGAATATTAAAAGGAATATTAGTTATTTAACATAACCATTCCTTTGTAACTTTACTATTACTTTCAGTCAGTTTATCTATATCAAGGGTGTCAAACTCAATTCCTGGAGGGCTGCAGCCCTACAGAGTTACAGTATGTCCCAGCCCTGCTTTAACACACCTATCTGTAGGTATCATTCATTCATTCAATCATTTTCTTTTTGACTTAGTCCCTTTATTAATCTGGGGTCGCCACAGCGGAATGAACCGCCAACTTATCAAGCATATGTTTTACGCAGCGGATTGCCTTCCAGCTGCAACTAATCACTACGAAGCACCATACATTTTTATTTACACAAATATACTACGGACAATTTTAGCTTACCCAATTCACCTGTAGCGCATGTCTTTGGACTTGTGGGGGAAACTGGAGGACCTGGAGGAAATCCACGCGAATGCGTGGAGAACATGCAAACTCCACACAGAAATGTCAACTGACCCAGTCGAGGCTCGAACCAGCAACCTTCTCGCTGTGAGATGACAGCACTACCTACTGCGCCACCGCGCTGCGCCTGTAGGTGTCAAACAAACCTAAAGCATTTAATTAGTTTGATCAGGTGTGTTTAATCAGCGTTGGAACTACAGCTGCGGTCACACTGAACTTTTACTCCCCATAGACTTCCATTCATACGTACGCAAAACGCAAGCTCATGCGAAGTTTTGCAGTTTTCTGCGGTGCAAAGTTCAAGCTTGGTGAACTCTGCCTGTGAAATCGCATCACGTGACTGCATAAGACCAATCAAAGATCAAAACATGACCTCTCTGGACAGAAATCTTTATATATATACCAATCACTCGCCTTTTAAACATCTAATTATCTTGTTTAATCCGTCCCTTTTCGCAGTGCCATACTACAGAATTTCACATGCTCAAACTTGTGTGACAGCAGCTTTAAACTGTGCAGAGCTGCAGGAGTTTGACACTTGTCATCTATATGAACTATTTACTGACCCCAAACTTTTCAGTGATAGTATTTGTGTGTGTCTCTTTTGTTAATTTCATTTGGTTTGTGGGGCTACAGGTGACAACATGGACAAACAGCTGGTTCGGTATCAGCGTAAACGCAAAGACCGGGTAGTTCAGCCCTTTCAGGGGCATCTCACAGAGTACATCCACTCCCAGGAAGCTGCGGCCATGATACCAGAATCAGGGCCAGGTGAGACTTTACTCTATGGCCCAATCTCTATTCTACCCCCTAGCCCTTACCCTTACCCCTACCCCTCGTTTTGCACGTTCACAAGGAGGGGTAGTGTGTCCCAATGCTCTTTATCTTGAAGGCGTAGGGCTAAGGGGAAGGGCTAGATAGCCTTCGAAAGAGAGATTTTTCAGGACCACCCTCGAAACCAAGGGGTAAGAAAATTTTCCAAAATACACCAGCCACAACAGCAGGATAGCTGAACGCGGAAGTCAGGAGATGCACAAATTAGTATTTTTTTGTCATTATTAAAAATGTTTACAACAAACATACATATATTTTCATATTATGAAATTATGTTATATCAAAAACCACACAATTTCGCTATCTATAATCTATAATAATAACTCCTGTGTAGTAGTCTCACAACATTCTGACACTTGATGACACTCGAATATCCTGTCAGAAATGTCTAGTGACTGAGAATGAGCTTTTTACAGTGTCTGCTATAATGTTAAGGTTGTTTTTTTGTGTGTTTACATTGATGAATCTGGCCAGGGTGTAAATGCACAGTACAGTTACAAACTTTTTGCCACATTATATCGTCATGATAACATGATATATGCCTTCAGTGATTTCCTGAAGATAAATACCATAAAATAATACAACTAAAATAACTACAGCAGTCACAATCGTCTGATCCCATATGAAGCAAGAGTTGTAGTGGTGTCCCTATTCTTAGGGGTACTTTGAAGCCCTTCCCCTTCACACTCTGTTTGCAGGGCCAAGGGACAGGGAAAGGGGTAGGGTTACAAAATAGAATTGGGATTGGGCCTATATATCACAATATGTCATTTTTTTTCTTGCCTACAATTAAAAGGCTTTGTTGCCATGATAAAACTGCACACCAAAATAAACATTTGATATGTGTTACAGATCTGCTGAGTGATGACTTTCAGATACACCCTCCTCAGTTGAGCGTTGCACGAAGCCTTTTGTCACAGGTTTGTGCTATTGCCGACTCAGGGAGCCAGAGCTTAGATCTGGGTCGATTCTGCAAGGTAGACTTCCTGATTCTGGTGCCGCCCTCCCATGTGCTGGTTCACCAAACAGTCCAGCGAATACGACAATCAGGTACATCACAGCAGAAAAGAAGATTATGCAAATTTGAAGCAATATTGCTGTTTTTCTGCCTCGATGTCAAACCCACTATTGAATGCAAATTAATTTCTGAAGGTTCTTGAATTTCTAGAATTTCATAGAATTTTAAAGAGTCTGTTCCAGACATTGAAAAACAGGACATTTTTATATTTTTAGGGTCCAAGTCATTGATTTTTGTTTGTCGCTTTACATTTTAGTTTCCATTTATAAAAATTTTATTTTTATTTACCTTTTTTATTGTGTTGTTTCACATTTGTCGTTATTGTTGTCTTCAATTTAATTCATCTTTTTATTTCTAAACCACTTTTACAATGTCGATTGAAGTTCAGTTTAGTTCAGTTCAGTGTAATATAAATGTCATCTATATTTTACACTCCTTTTACGCTCATCAACTGGCTATCACATAATTCAAGGGCAGTCCCCAGACTGTACCTGCTAACTGAGGTTAACATGCCAGTAAAATATACATTTTAGGAGTTTTGGCTTCAAAGAATGGGTGTTAAAAGCAGACAATGGATAGTAGTTTGCAAAACTACTATCAACTATCAAAATTTGAAAGAGGGAGCCATGCAAACAGTGAGTACAGTATTTATTGTTGTTCTCATAGTGGCTGTTAAAGTTCTGCAGATATGATATTCAAGCTAAAACCAATCTAATGTTATGCAAAGCACAACAGCATCCTGTTTTCTGTTCATTTTAGGTCATGGAAATTTTGTTTTTTTTAGTCTGTGAACGTAAGGGAAAAGTCATCAATTTGATATTTGGCTTAGAGTGGGAACTCTGATCATTAATGCTATGATTTATTACAATAATATTACACATTATTGTCCTCATGTCTAGGCGTCCTGATAGATCTAGGTATAGAGGACGTGTCAATAGCCATGCAGAAGTCTGACAAGTATGTGGTGCGTCTGGACACAGAGGTGCACACAAAAATGGAGGCCTTCATGAGGAAGGTCAAGCAGAACCCTTATACACTCTTCGTCCTCATTCATGACAACTCGCATGTTGACCTGACAAGGTGAGACATGCAGCTATGTGCTTAGTAGCAGAATTTGTCAGGAATATCTTGTGTTAACATCTTGTCTTAATTTCTTTTGGTCCATCAGTGCTCTTTCAGGGTCGGTTTGTCATGGGGAGCTGCAGGGATTGGCCGACCGTGTGGTGAACTGTCCAGAGGTTCTGGAAGCAATAAACCTACTGGTGCTGCAGGTCAGCTGCTTCCCGTTCACCCTGCAGAGCCGGCAGTCACGCATCAGTACCCAGAATGAAGTGCACTGGCCCAACACTGAGAACCATGTGAGTTTCACTGACCACCAGAAGATCTAAAGGAGTATGTGGAGGATAGAAAAGACTTCAGATAGATGATGTGCATTTATATGCATACACATTGTGACTTTGTTCATTAAAGTCTCATGAAACCTATCTTTTTCAGTTCAAGTCTACCTCAGATTATTATTTTTAATTAATTTATTATTATTATTTTTTTAAAATGAAACTTAAACGGGCATGGAAAGCTGTGAGCAGAATTTATGCGAGAGAATTTGAGGGGCAAAGCAGGAGAGTGAGGAGGATGAGAAACCATCATCTGTCAGTGGCCCATTCTGACGTAGATAATACTTGGGGAAATGCATGATTTTTTTATTTAGAGAGTGCTTATTTTAAAGATTAAACACAAACATACCTAGCTTAGAAGGGTCAGGGTCCTGGGGCACTTGAGCATTTGAAAGTTGTGTTTGTCAGCATTAGAATGCTGTTTTAATTAGCTGACGATCAGCTGATAGATTCAGCTTTCAAACACTCCATTGTCCGTGTGAGCTCTCTTGTAAAACGGTGACCATTACAACCAATCACAGCCATATCTCTAACACAATGGCCAATCAGCAGTGTTCAATAATTCACTCAGCAGTGCTCAAAATGCATGCGGGAAATGCTGCTATTGTCACAATTTTTAAATTTCAGTATGGACTCGTAGAAGTTGGTACTTCTAACATCCCTACCGTCGCCAAGATCCATCATGAACGCCTATTGTGTGGTCTTGACGGAATAAATCAGAAATAGCTTTTCTCAGAGCATAAGATAACTCAGACTTGTGAATGATAATTAAACACTGACAGTCATCAAAGTACTCGCAGTCTTATGCTACATCACCACAAGTGTTATAGGTTTTAAACCCAGAAGATGAAAATGGGGGAAAAGCAGAAAATTAGCCAGTTATTAACTACAATTAAAGCCTACATATGAAAACATTGTCCTAATTGATGTTCAACAAATCTGCTAAAAATTAAACCTGAAAATGTAGTCCAGGGTTTCATGAGCCTTTAAAATGACAATGCTACTGTTTGCATGTAACAGCTGGGTGAAGCTTCTCCTAAAGACCTGATCTACTTTGGGCTGAAGGACTACAGCAAGTCTCTGCAGTGGGGAGTGGCGAGTCCAATTCTGCGATGTGATGATGCCTTTGAGCGGATGGTTAAAACCCTGTTGGAGAGGTAAGTCAATTCATATTCACATGTACTTCTAAAATGAAAAATCTGAATATAAAGAAAATGTAAAAACATTGTTTTTGATGCTCTGATCAGTTCTGAAATTTAGTTGAAGACAATTAGAAAAAAGACTAACTAATACATTTTTACTTATGCCCTTTATCTCTTTGCATCTGTGGATTTAAAATAATGTCCAGAGGGAACTTAAGGATTTTTGGTTTTAAAGACACTACAAGTTTAAAGGGATAGTTCACCCAAAAATTCAAATTCTGTCATCATTTACTCACTGTTTAATTGTTCCGAACCAGTTTGAGTTTTTTTTAAATAAAAATAAATTATAATAACTTATTAACTTATTAACTTTAAGTTATAATAACTGAAAATAGAAAATGTTGTCCCTTCCTATCAGTTTCTATAACGTATGTTCTTTTATGTTAAACAGAACAAAAAAAATGTCACTTTAGAGGCAATGCAAATAACAACCATTTTTTGCCATAAAAGTGCATTTACTGACCATACCCACAGGAGCTTGCGAAATGCTCATTTTAAAAGAAAATTTCAGATGCCATTTAGAGGTTTTTGCATCTGAGCTCTTCACATGCACGTATCAATAATGCACAATATGCTTAAAAAAACTCTAGATCAACATATGTACATTTGAATAAAAAGAGATTTTAAGCCTGACATTATTTTGGCTACTGCTCTAGCTTTAAACATTTTCTCAAAATGATTTGTTTATTCCCATTTAAAAAAATGTATGTACTATTTTAGATGACAAGCTCTTCAAAACTTTTCATACCACATTTACAACATTTTCCTTATGTTGTTCTCTTGTAAACAGATCGACATCTTTGTTCATCACTTTTATTAAACTTTTGAACCAACTTAAAAAAATGACTGTAAAATCTAAAATATTTATTGTGGTCAAAAAATTTCATTCACAGAACGCAACAATATTGTTTACTATATAGACTACTAATACATTATTATAATTTTTTACTTTGGTAGAACTAAGAGCAGGGGTGCCCAAACATTCTCTTATGAAGGGCCAAAAACCAAAGTTTATGGAGACTAGTGGGCCAAATGCCATTTCCGAATTGATTTAATAATATTTAAAAATAACTAGAAAACATTGCTTTACATGAACTAATATAGTGCATATATATTGTTTACACTTCACAATGTAGCCTACTTATTACAGTAAAAACAAATATGATCTCATTTATAGTTTTAAAAGCTGATTCATTTACATTAATTTCAGTTTGCTTTTTTTTTCAACACAGCAATATAACAAACCAAAAGGTTACGTCAAATTATAAATGATGATTTCTGTTAAAGGCATTCTCCCCAACCCTCTCTATCATTTTCAGATGGGATGGTGGGCCAAATCAAAGGTTACAATGGGCCAACTTTGGGCATCTCTAACTTAGAGTTTTATTTTAGATTTATCTTTTACCCTTAAAAACAGAGTATTTTTTTTAAATTTGGATCTAAAAAAAAAACAAAAAAATACTGTTGTTTTTTTACAGCTAAATTAATCATTTTTCCTCAAATGATAGTTTTGACATGGTTGAAGCTGAAAAATCTAACTTAATACTAATCAAAATATTTATTCTGCCAAAGGAATATTCACTCAAAGGTAAAATGTTGTTTTAATAGGCCATGAATTAATTAATTTACTTTGGTTCAACTTAAATATTTATTTTAGAAAATATCAGAATATAAGTAAAGTTGTACTTTTTGACTAAACTAAATACATTTAGGGCTCTATTTTAAAAATCTAGGCGCAAAGTCTATAGCGCATGGTGCAAAAGCATTAAGGGCGTAAAAAAAAAATACGCTCTGCGGCGCGGTGCATGGTTTTAACAGAGCTGAGCTTATTCTCTTAATGAGTTATGGGTGTGTTTTGAGAATAAACCAATCAGTGTCTCATCTCCCATTCCCTTTAAGAATCAGTTGTGTCACGCCGCATTTGCTATTTACATGGCAGACTTTGTAAGTGGAAAAACTGAAAGCTTCACTAGCGAGAAAACAGTTAAACAAACCATCTGCAGCGCAAGGATAAAGAATGAGTCTTACTCTCATCGGCCTTTACTTTCACTTTCTCTCTCTCTCTTTCGTGGATAAGGTAACAGTGTTGTACACTCCACTGAATAAGACATCCATTAGCCTACAAATTTAATTTTGTTTGTTAAGCGCAAAGATTTGTTTCAAAACTTTGTTATATTTCTAAGTTCAGTTTTAATTTCCAGCAAACGAATAAATGAACAATAATAACGAGGTGTGGTCAAAAAAACGGAGTTATATCCAAACACACATGCTATGCCCCATATAGTCCAAAATCTGACAGGTGGACAAATCTAAGCTTGATATTAATAAAACAAATATAAATATGCATATAATAAATAATACTACTAATAATAATAACATTATACAAAAGCAAGTTGTCATAAACTAAAAAAGTTTATTTACAATTATCTCTGTTTGTCAGTATACTGTATCTCAGTCATGAAACCTTTCTCACTGATTTCAGGCACCCACATTTGCACAGTATGGTGATCCGCAGCTATCTGTTGATCCAGCAATACACAGAGGCTCTGATGGCCCTTACAGCTGCCCCTTCTCTGCGAGATCACGTGACCCCTCAGACACTCGCCATGGTGGAGGATCTGCTGAGTGTGCCAGGCCGCAGCAAGCACGGGAGCGGACACATGCTGCTGGTGCGTGTGCCTTCACTGCAGCTGGCACGACTGGCACAGGAGCGGCTGGAGGAGGCCCGGGACAAGCTGGGGCTGCAGTACCGCTTTGCCGTGCTGCTGGGAAGCCCTGCTGCGGAGATCAGCCTCCCGGTGCACTTCTGTGCCCGACTGCGGGTAAGAATCCGATCCTTATGCATCTGCTCTTATCATGAGAATAAACATGAAATAAGAAAACTGTGTATTTTAGGCATGGAGGGGCTGTAAAAATGAGGAGTGGGTCCCACATACATATGAAGATCTGGAAGGACTTCCATGCATTGTCATCCTCACTGGAAAAGATCCTCTTGGAGAAACCTTCCCGAGGTACTTCATGCTATCTGTGTGACTGATGTGTATATAAGTATTTGTTGAAGACCATGTTAGTAGACAGGTCTACTATATATTTTTTGCAAAGATTGTTGCAAATTTAATAAAAATGAAAAACCTGAAAAATACATAAGTATTCACAGCCTTTGCCGTGAAGCTCTAAATTGAGCTCAGGTACATTCTGTTTCCACTGATCATTGAGATGTTTCAGCAGCTTAATTAAAGTTCACCTGTGGTAATTTCAGTTGATTGGACATGATTTGGAAAGGCATACACCTGTCTATATAAGGTCCCAGGGTTGACAGTCCATGTCAAAGCACAAACCAAGCATGAAGACAAAGGAATTGTCTGTAGACCTCTGGGACAGGATTGTCTCCAGTCACAAGGATGGGGAAGGTTACAAAAAAATTCTGCTGCTTTGAAAGTTCCAATGAGCACAGTGGCCTCCATCATCCTTAAGTGGAAGATGTTTGGAACCACCAGGACTTTTCCTAGAGCTGGCCAGTCATCTAAGCTGAGTGATCGGGGGAGAAGGGCCTTAGTCAGGGAGGTGATCAATAACCCGATGGTCACTCTGTCTGAGCTCCAGCGTTCTTTTGTGGAGAGAGGAGAACCTTACAGAAGGGCAACCATCTGTGAAGCAATCCACCAATCAGACCTGTATGGTAGAGTGGTCAGACGGAAGCCACTCCCTGTCTGTAATTTGCCGAAAGGCATTTGAAGGACTCTCAGACCATAAGAAACAAAATTCTCTGGTCTGATGAGACTAAAAATGAACTCTTTGGAGTGAATGCCTGACGTTACGTTTGGAGAACTCCAGGCACCGCTTATGACCAGGTTAATACCAACACTACAGTGAAGCATGGTGGTGGCAGCATCATGCTGTGGGGATGTTTTTAGGCAGCAGGAACTAAAAGACTACTTAGGATAGAGGGAAAGATAATTGCAGCAATGTACAGAGACATCCTGAATGAAAACCTGCTTCAGAGTGCTCTTGACCTCAGACTGGTGCGATGGATCATCTTCCAGCAGGACAATGACCTAAAGCACACCGCCAAAATATCAATGGAGTGGCTTCACAACAACTCAGTTAATGTCCTTGAGTGGCCCAGCCAGAGCCTAGACCTAAATCCTATTGAACATCTCTGAAGAGATCACATTGTCATTATGGGGTATTGTGTGTAGAATTTTGAGGAAATAAATGAATTGAATTAATTTTAGAATAAGGCTGTAACAATTTTTTTTTTGAAAAAGTGAAGCACTATGAATACTTTCCGGATGCAATGTATATGTATATACAGAAAGATTTCTAAAGGATCATACGAAAAAAATCATCTATCTATCAAAACAGTACATTTTTGAATATGTTACAACAAAAGACAGTTTTTGTAAATTGGAATATAATATTTCACAATATTATTACTGCATTTTTGATAAAATAAATGCAGCCTGGCTGAGAAAAATAAAACATTTGAACTGCACCATGTAAACATATATATATA
>CAIGQZ010001464.1:1783135-1803527 GCA_903798205.1 Danio tinwini | reverse complement strand
ATTCATTAAATGAATGTAATTAGGTGCAATTTAAGGCCAATTCAAGCTAATAGAATTTAGCTACAAATATAAATATTTTTATTGTATTTTTAAAATTATAATCTTTTTAAATTTTTTGATTAATAATATAAAAAAATTTAACATTTTGCTCTAAAATGTATATATGATAGATTTAAAATATGGCAGTTACTTTCAGGTTTAAGTCAGATAGATAGTTTAAATATAAGACATATATTTACCATGTGGCATCACAGTAATCTAGATCAGGGTAAAATGTAATCCCCCCAAGGTTTGCAATCCAATAGAAAAAAAATTGAAAGGCTGCTATTATTTAAACTACTATTTTTCTCTCCTGTAGGTTATGGATAAAGTATGGTAATTCTAATGGTCTAATAAAATTAATTAGATTTTTGGAAATCACCAAGCTTCATTGTCCTGCGACCTGACCCTCGTTTTGGGAACTACTGATCTAAATTAATAAAAATCCTGCACAGCACATGGAAGTATTTTGATTGACTTTTCTTGCCTCTTAAAAAAAGAGCACCACCTATGGCTACTACAGTTGTTACAGCACAAATAAACAGTTATTTAGATTAAGATTGACATTTTATAGACAGACTTTTTTCAGGATGTTTTAGAACAGGGGTGTCCAAACTCGGTCCTAGAGGGCCAGTGTCCTGAAGAGTTTAGCTCCAACCCTTATCAAACACACCTGAAGCAACTCATCAAGCTCTTACTAGATATACTGGAAACTTCCTGCAGGTGTGTTAAAGCAAGTTAGAGCTAAACTCAGCAGAACAGCGGCCATCCAGGACCAAGTTTGGACACCCCTGTTTTAGAACTTCTCTTACAGTAACATTTACTGTCCTTTAGTTTTACTCCAACACATTTTTGACACACTAGAGATTATCATCCTATAAGGTTCTACTGCATAAACTAAAACCCCCAAAATGTTTCGACTTCAAATAAGTCACACGAAAACTACTAAACCTGTTTATTTTTGTATTTGTATAGGTCACTAAAGTACTGTGACTTGCGGCTGATTGACTCCAGCTACTTGACTCGAACAGCGCTGGAACAGGAAGTGGGTTTGGCCTGTTCATATGTAACGCGTAGAGTAATACCCAAGACCAAAACTGCTACGAGCAGAGAAGAGAGACCAAGAGAAGGTGAAAGAAGTTCTGGAGAAACAGCAGAACATGATGATCTTCACATGGAGCTGGAAAGACCACCCAGCAATGCCAGCGCTGCTACTAGAACCTCCGGTAAGTAACACTGGACTCAAGGGTCCTGTACACATGGTACAATTTCAGGAGTGACAACTGCATATGAATATAGGAGAGAATTATTTAAGATAGGGTCACACTTTATTTTGATGGTCCGTTTGTTGAATTTAAGTTACATTGCAACTAATTCTTATTATATTTTAAGTAGACTGTTAGGTTGGGGTTAGGGTTAGTGTAAGTTGACATGTACTTGCAAAGTTTCAGTTAAATGTCTGTTGAAGGAGCAGTATCAACAGATATTAAGCAGACAGTCTACTAATACTCAAGTGGACCATCAAAATAAAGTGTTACCTAAGATATTATTCTGCACAGAACATGTACTCATTAACACCATGGTAACCACAGCAATGTACTTGAGTGTCACCTATTTGATCTTCACCATTTGTAACCAATTTTCAGTAATTTTAAGTAAATCACTGTGAACAGATGAAAAAAGCTCTTTTCTTTTCAGCATTTTCTAGTGTTTTCCAAAAGTTTCTCATCCACATTTAAATGTCTAAAAATGCAGACCTCATCCTTGTTTTGTTTATCAGTAAAACTGATGTATCATCATGATTCGCCACTAGACAAAAATTAATCGAGTAAACATTTTGTCTTAATTGAAGAAATGCTATTTAAAGTTTGTACAAACTGAGGTTAATCTTTAACAACACTGTTAAAGTGAAGAGCAGGCAAAACAATGGTGCTTCAACATCATCCACCATCTTGATTTGGGCCGAATAGGATTGCATCACATGGCAAGGCAAGGCAAGTTTATTTATATAGCACATTTCATACACAGTGGCAATTTAAAGTGCTTTACATAAACAAGAATAAAAAGACAAGTATAAGCAAATAATAAGAATGATTAAAAACAGATAAAAATGTGTTAAAACAGGTTATAAAAAAATGAAAAGAAAAGAACAATAGTGCGATCTGTTGGACGTAGCACAGTGCTCATTCAGTAAAGGCACAGCTAAACAGATGTGTTTTCAGTCTGGATTTGAATGTGCCTAATGTTGGAGCACATCTGATCATTTCTGGGAGCTGATTCCAGCTGCGAGGAGCATAGTAGCTGAAGGTGGATTCACCCTGCTTTGGCTGAACTCTTGGAATTTCTAGTTTATATTATCCTTGAGATCTGAGTGTTATGGGTTTGTATTCAGTGAGGATATCTGTAATGTATCAAGGTCCAAGGCCATTTAGTGATTTATAGACAAGTAATAATACTTTACAGTGGCTTCCAGTTACATTCCGAATAGATTTTAAAGACCTGAGGACAGGTGTGATGTGCTCTGATTTTCTGGTTCTGGTCAGAATTCTGGCCGCAGCGTTCTGGTTGAGCTGCAACTGTCTGACTGTCTTTTTGGGAAGGCCAGTGAGGAGGCCGTTACAGTAATCCACCCTGCTGCTGATAAAAGCATGAACAAGTTTCTCTAAGTCTTCACTGGAAACAAAGCATCTGATTCTTGCAATGTTTTTGAGATGATAGTATGCTGATTTACTAACTGCTTTGACATGACTATTGAAACTCAGATCTGACTCCAGAGTTACACCAAGGCTCTTGACCTTATTTGTTTGTTGTTTGACTTTTAGAGCCAAGGTACGCATTCACCTTGAGAACCTCATCTCTGTTCCCAAACGCAATGACTTCAGTTTTCTCTTTGTTTAAAGAGCCCCTATTACACATTGAAAAGGGTCATATTTAGGTTTTATGGGTCTCTAACAACATACTGATATGTATGCAAGGTCAAAAAACACTTTCAGGGTCTTATAATATGCATTTATTTTTACCTAATTATCCCAGCGACTCCCATATGAATCGTTCAGCGATTCATTTGTTCCCAAAACCCTGCTTAGCGCGAAGCTAATCTGCGCTGATTGGACCGATGACAGCCTGTTGCGATTGGTTGACAGCGTTCAGTGCGAGAGTAAAATGCCCAGCGTGGTTTATCAAGCCCCCGAGTCACCAACATTGGTATAGGATCCAATCGCAGCGGATGCCCGAAACACGCTTCAAAGTAAACTTACTAACACCACAGTAAACAGTACCCGCTTCTCAACAGTGTTGTTCAGACACCTCAGCGCCGAAAGCAGTGCAGTTAAACACTAGCATATTGCTCTTGTTAAGTATGACACACATTCAGTTTTAATCCACACAGCAGCAAAAGCTGAACTATTCTGAACCTTGACCGCTGCACGTGTGCAGGATCAGCTAACAGTGGCCATAGCAACTACAAACAGCAGTGGAACGAGCTCACAAACACATTTAAATGCGTAAACAAAGCAGCACGTGTCGCGTTTACAACGTGGCATTAGATGTGATATGAGAATATAAAGAGTTAACCTGATACAGTACACGCGGTTACTAGTAACAAAACATGTCGATCATTTCTATTTGGAATCATTGCTGTGGCACCTCGTCCGTGAACTGCTATATGTTCTCAGGGCTTACCTGTACTCTGCTTTTACAAACGATCACATCCCCAGCAGGGAGGTTGTAGCGTCCTCTGTCCTCTGACAAGCTATCTCTGCGGGCTCCCACTCTCCCTTCGCAAGCCTTTTCAGTACTCACCAGCCCGAAGCCCAGCGTGCAGCAGCCTGTCTGTGTACCTAATAATTTGTCCTTATTTTGCTCGCACCCCTGGTGTCGTGTCTGTCCATTACAAGATGGAGGAAGAAACTAATGCATGAGCTGTGTAGTGATAAAATGGCCCGTTGTAAGCATGCAGATTTCTGAATGACTCCTTTCCCCTCACACTTCCAATAATATCCAGGTAAACACAGCGTCTTCATGAGCGTCTTGCTGCTGTGTTAGTGGGCGGGGCCGCAGGTTTGAATTTTGCCGGGTCTGTGCGCGCAACCATTATGTTTCGTAACGACGTCACGCTGAAACGGCTGAAGACTCGTTATTAAGATGATTCATTTAAACCACTATGAGTCGACTATAGATGAATCAATAGTTTTAAAAACTGTCTACTTTCAGATTTAAGCTTTAGCTGGATATTTCACTTCACTAAGAGCTGTGTTACACACTACATGGAAGGTCAATTTCAAAAACCCTTAATAGGGGCTCTTTAACTGAAGAAAGTTTTGACACATCCAACTGTTCATTATATCACTGCTTTGGCAGAGGGTGTCAATGGGGCTGTAGTCATTAGGCAGTAAGGCTAAGTAGATCTGAGTGTCATCAGCGTAGCTGTGGTAGGAGATTTGGTTCTTTCTCATTATTTGGCTCAGAGGGAGCATATAAAGGTTGAACAAGAGGTGCCAGAATTGAGCCTTGTGGGACTCCACATGTCATAGGTGTCCACATGACTAAAAATACATAGTCATTTGGCTAAACGCATATTCAACTGGCTTTCTTAAACAGAAATGGCATCTCAGTATGGATGCAAGGCCAAAATAAAAATAAAAAGATGAAAATGTATTAGCTTGGACAAGGCTCTAGTCCACCACATATCGGGAGAGGAGACACATCTATGACATGCGTCTGAATATGTCATTAAGGTGATAGATGACACATTTATGATGTGAATAAATAACATTTAAGAGAGTAAATAAGAGTAAATCAATGTTGGGCTTGAAATAAACGTTCCATCAAACCTTTTTCTTTTAGTATAGTGTAGTGTACTGCAAGGGTGTAGGTTCGCACTTGACTGGTGGGGACGGGTGAATCAAACAACATATATATGCTATTATTTATTTAACTGCTATTAAAATATAATAATTAATCCACTCTTCATACAATTTGTAAGGTTTCAGGCCTATAGCCAAAGGGGTTTAAAAGACCAAAAGTTGGATTATTATTATTATTTTTTTTTTCTTTCTTATTATTCAAATGGCCAAATTCTGGAAAGTTGAATGTACTGGCCAGTTTGTTATTGGCTGTTAGGCTTCAGTTTTTATTTGAAAGTTTTAACAGATTTCTAAAAAATGTAATGATAATGTAATGATAGATGATAATAAATCTGTATTTTAAAAATAACTTCTTATATTTTTTATTCAAAATGTAATTATTTATATAACTGTAATATAAAACGTACCGTTCAAATGCACATTTGTAAATAAACACTTAAAATACTATGGTAAGCAATTTGACAAAATAGTTGGAAATATGTTTTTGGTACATCAAAAAGTGTGGTTATGATATCCAAGATAACCAAGAACAAATTAGTTCTTTAAATGTCACTAAAATGCAATATTTATACCTCATAATTTAACAGAAAATCATGCAAATAACTGCAAAAAGGTTCAGTTTTTCAGAAAAAGAACACCCCTTGCAATAAGCTGGCTACGGGCCTGATAGAGTAATGTTAAAAAAATGTTTATCAACTGATAAAGAGAGAGTTTAATAAAGATTTCTGTTTATTTTAGCCATAATACAAATCAAACATGTCTTATTTATCAGTATTACGCCTATACAACGGCTGTATTTTTTCTGACATATTGTTTCAACCGAAATTGGACATGCTACATTGAGACATTAGGAGAACTGGCGGGGATCATATACTTTAACAGTTTTTTCTGCAGTTTTCAGGGCATATTATTCGCAGACTAGCGGAGGAAAACAAAAGCATTAAATGCATTATCATGATGGACTCATTCAGTTGCGAACATGCGTTTATGTGACTTACACTTTCGTTGAAAAAAATGTCTTATGTCCTCCTGTTTTTTTTGCTGCCGCCATCCTCACTTGTGTGTGTCACCCAACACCCCCTATTCTTACACGGGAAAAAAACAATCCGCTGCATTTGGTGCTGCTTGTATCTGAATGCAGCCACAACCTCTCACATGACAGCAGGAAAAGGCACAGCCTATCATAATGTCCATATGCGTTTTGGGGACGGGAGGATTTAAGGAGACAACGTGATTTTACCCTTTGGTAAAGTGGATTAAATTATTGGTGGAAACATTTTAATGGTCGGCAGATATTGGTGGGGACGTGTCTGTCCACCCTAAATCTACGCCCCTGGTGTAATGTAGCATAGTATATTATAGTATAGTATAGTATATTATAGTAACCTTCCTTCTGGCAGGCGCTTCAGGTTCCACCGGACAAAAACCAGCAGAACGAGGAACAGCTTTTGAACTCTGACCCCCACTAACTCTTTTACCCCTCTCATACACCCCCACACTCTCCTCATAACTTACACTTACACTCCCCATAAACACTGCATTATTTATTATTTAATATTTGCACAATTAAAATTGCACATATTCATTGCACTGCATTGCACAATTCATCTTGAATTGTAAATACCCACTGTACATTACCCTGATTATTAATAGCAACCCTTACATATTATCATCTATTGTAAATCTCAGTTCATATTTAATACAACCTGTATAAATTGTTTGTAGTACATCCATCTGTAAATATCACCATAGTTTTTCTATAATTGCACTTGCATAATTTATACCTATATCCTTCACTTGCTGCTATTGCACCTCTGATTAAACCTAAAGGGCATTTCGTTGCCTTGTACTTGCACATGTGTAATGACAATAAAGTTTAATCTATTTAAAATCTAATCTATAATATAGTAAATATAGTATAGGTATGGTATTTTAACAACTAGTATCTGATATGATGTGACAAAGTATGTATGTAAATGTGTAATTTGCAAATATGCAACTTGTAAAATGCTGGAAATTTTTGAAAATGCACCAGAAAGTGTTACAAAAGTGCTTAACTTTGATTTTGAAAAATGTATAAGAACACTGAAAATAAAATTGAAGGCTCTTGACAAAATCCAAACGCAGGTGTTCACAACAGATTTGAATGCATGCTATTATCATGTGGAAACCGGCCCTAAGAGATACTAAGAAATATCCTTTAAATTACAATTTGTTTAGAACACAGTAAATCAATAAACATCAAATAATCCAAATTTAGCTGCAGCATGAAGTGAACTCGTTAGTGAACCAGATTGTTGTCTTGTGTGATCACATGATCTAATATAATTCATTACAATATATTCTCTTCTCTATCAGGCTCCACCACAGAAAATGGCGTCAGTTCCTCAAGTATACTTGACAAGACACCCTCGCAGAGTGACCCATCCGGAAGCAGGACTATGATGGACTCGTGCTCCTCTCCTGTCCGCTTCAAGCAGGAGTGCGACTCTCAGGCTCCCTCATCCTCTGGCACGTCCTCCTTCTCCTCGGCTTCCTCCTCCTCCTCTTCTTCCTCCTCTCCGGCAGCTCAGAGGCCGAGTCAGTCTACACAGGCTCCACGTGAATGTAACAGGACACAGGTCTTTCCCCGGACGGCGGTGCTGTCTCGGGCCGCGTATACCTTGCTGGCTCCTGAAACTCTGGGTCATCCCTGTTCTGCCTCTTTGCTGCCCCATGCGGATGTGTCGTGGAGCAGTCCGCTCAGACCGCCGGTTCCTCACGGCCTTGGTGGAGCAGAGCAGTCCTTGTACTATCGCCAGTGGACCACAGCCAGGCAACACCATGCTGATTATGAAGGCCCAGCGCCCCATCCCCATGCCAGAAGACTGCTGCTGAGCGGTCCGCCACAGGTAAGGAGATGCTTAGAAAGACATGATGTATTTCTGTTTAATGGATTGTGTTTGTAAATGCAAAGCATCACTATTAGGCCCAATGCCAATTCTACGCCTTAGCCCTTCCCCCTACCCCTCGTTTTGCGTGTTCCCGTGAAGAGGTAGGAGTGTCCCAATTCTCTTTAGCTTGAAGGCATTGGGCTAAGAGGAAGAGGTAGATAGCCCTTCGAACTTTGTTTTTTTAGGACCAAACTCGAAACCAAGGGGTTTAAGAAAATTTACTAGAATACACCAGCCACAACAGCAGGATAGCTGCACCCGGATATAAGGGGAGCCACAAATTAGTATTTTTTTGTCATTATTATGAATTTTTACAACAAACAAGCATATGTTTTAATACATCATAACCGCATTCGTGTTTACTGTCATGCTTAAAAAAAACCCACTAAAATAAAAAACTTTAAATTTCACTATCTATAATCCATAATATTAACTCCTGTACAGCAGTCCCACAACATTCTGTCACTCGATGACACTCGAATACCCTCTGAGAAAAGTCTAGTGGCTGGGAATGGGCTTTTTACAGTGTCTGCTATAATGTTAATGTTGTTTATGGTGTTTACATAGATGAATATGCCTACTGTGTAAATGCACATTACAGTTGCGATCTTATTGCCACATTAGATCGTTATGATAACATGATATATGCCTTCAGTGATTTACTAAAGATAAATACCAAAAAAGAACATAACTGGAATAACTTCAGCAGTCGCGATCGTCTGATCTCATATGAAGCAAAAGATCGCAATGACATATGATGATGTGTGCAAGTACTGTAGTGCTGTCCCAATTCTTAGGGGTACATTTTTAAGCCCTTCCCCTTTACACTCGGTTTTAAGGGCCATGGGGAAGCGGTAGGGGTACAAAAATAGAATTGGGACTGGGCCTTAGTCATGACATTTTGACAATAAAGGGATCAAAATACAGGTAGGATATATAAAGTATTTATTATTATTTTATAATAGTTATAGTACAAATACTAAATACAAATAGTAAATAGAAACAATACAACAAATATTTGAAAAATGTTTCAAATATCAATCTATATAAAATTGGTCAAATGAACAGGATACATTGTTTACTAATGTGTATTATTTTATTTTTTTGTTTAAATAAACAGAATACATCATTTAAATGCACAAATAATAAAATATAAAAAATAAAATAAATCTCTTTAATATATAGATGCACTGTTAAAGTATACAAAATAATTTTTACCATAAAATATAAAAAATAAAATGAACAAAAATATTTACAATGTTATTTTTTTATAGTTAAACTATTCAGCTTATTCTTCGTGGACGAGCGGGCGCAGCCATTTCAATCATTTTAACTCGAGACTTCCGGTCTCATTCACTTCCATTCATTTTTAGACGTTAAAAACAGGACGTTTTGCCGCTTGATGTTGCAAACTGATATTTTCTTATAATCTTATTCTACTTTGTCTGTATAATCATGCAAACATTTGCTTGTAGAGCAAGTAGTTTGACTGTTTTCTGCCGTTTATTATTCCTAGTCCTTTCTCCCATAGGCGACTGAATCGGAAGTTCTAAAAAAATAGCAAAAATGAGCACACTTCCGCATTGGTGCATCCCAAATCACATACTTATGCACTATTCTACGTCATTTTGTAGTATAAATAGTGTAAGTAGGGCTTTCACACTGAAAACTCAAAAAACTAAAAAAGTGCACTTTAATTACCCTGATGATGCACTTATTCAACTGGTAAAATGAAGTGTGGAATGGTGGACACTTCCCGCACTCAGCGACCGCAGCATTGCTCACGTAACGGAAGGGGCGGAGCTATCAGGCGCACATGTTGGATAACTTTATATTTTTTTTGGATGGTGAAAGCAAAATTCACCATCCAAAAAAAAGGTATTATTTGGTACTTTGGTCATTTATTTCACTGATTTGGCAACCGTCAAACGTCATCAGGGAAATGGTTTGAATTTCCGCTTAGTAAAAAAACATTAGTGTTCCATTTGGGACGACACTACATACATATACTATGCTGTTGAGTGTGTAAGTGCATTAGTGCATAAGTGCATAGTGTACAGTGTGCCATTTGGGACGCAGCTAAGGTCAATACTAAACGCACAAATTATTAAAATATATATTAAAATTTTATATATAAAAGTTACTTAAATGCTATAAAATCAATTAAAATGCATACAATTGTTTTAATACACATTGCACATACATATATTATTGTATTAATGTGTAACAAAACGGTTTTGGCAACAGAGTTGAGGATCCACATGCAGTCTATTTAAGAGAATATTCAGGCAGGCAATGGTGAAAACAGGTACAAATAGGGATGGCTGACGTGAAACTGATGTTTTAACACAGTGTCGAGATCCCGAATCGCAAGTGTTTCGATACACTACACCGAAGCATGATACAAAACACCCAGGTCACGTGACTAAGGTGATTCGAAATACACAGGTCATGGGTTGTTGCTAGATTAGATATGGTTGCGACCGGAAGTTAACAATAATTATTTATATTGTTTATTAAATTTCCCATTTATTGTGTTTTATTATAGTCTACCCCAACTCTAAACCCAAACGTCACGGTAACGTAATGGAAACTCATGAAAACCCAAAACCCAAACTCATGGTAACAGTAGTTGTACCCAGTATTATTTATGTTATCTATTAAATTACCCAGCAAATTGTATTTTTTTATGCCTACCCCCACCCCAACCCTAAACCCAACCATCACAGTACTGTAAAAATAGAAATTATTGTTAAACAGTGTCATAAAATATGACCAAATGACCAAGGTGACTCTAAACACACGGGTCACATGACTAAAGCAATTGAAAGCATCGATCATTTCAGTAGTGTTTCGAGACCTGGTGAATCTGTCAAGGTCTGATAATGTTGGACAAAGTTACAGTGCTGCAAATGGCCTGGGTTTGAATCCTGACTTGTACAAATACTCTGAAATTTTGACTTTAAGTCAACTTTTTTTTTTTTGCAGTTTTTTTTAATGTTACTGTTTATGACCAAAGCAAGACATATTTATTCACAAAGTGTTAATTCGGATGTCAGACTAATGTCAAAACAAAGCACGTTACAAGAATAGAGCATTTAAAAAACTAACGTTATAGAAGCATCACCATGGATTCGAACCCATTACCTCTGCATGCTAATCAGGAACTCACACCGATTCACTAAATCACTTCAACTCTACAACATGGGGTTTAATACCTCAATTTCTTAACTGTTTCTTTGCTGAAGCTGTTCCAGAGCAGTACATTAAAAAATGACCACAAGATGTCACTGTAGAGACAGGTTGACAAAACGTTTTGAAGCTTAGACACATTTGCTTCAACCGTTTCAGTGTTTCATGATGCCTCGCTTTGACCACCACTAGTTTTGGCAACTGAGTTGAGGATCCACATGTAGTTAATTTATAAGAATAGTCAGACAGACAACGGTCAAAACAGGTACAAACTGGAGGATATAAACAATCCAAAGTGCGTGGTCAAAAGCAGGCAAGAGCAGGCAGCAGGATAAACAATAAATGGGTCAAAAACACAGGAAGGCTAGACAAGAAATCATTCTTTTTTTTTTTTTTTTTTGGCTTAGTTCCTTTATTAATCAGCGGTCGCCACAGCGGAAATGAACCACCAACTTATCCATTAACTGCAATTCAACACAGGCAAACACCCATACACTCTTACATTCATAGACATACACTACGGCCAATTTAGCGTATTCAATTCACCTATACCACATGTCTTTGGACTGTGGAGGAAACCCACACGAACACAGAGAGATAGAAATGAAATACTGATAGAGATAGAAATGACAAACTGACCCAGAGAGGAAAAGATGAAAAACTAATGACATGGGCCTCCTTGTTCACCTGAACTGAACCCCATAGAGAACCTGTGGTCCATCATCAAATGTGAGATTTACAAGGAGGGAAAACAGTACACCTCTCTGAACAGTGTCTGGGAGGCTGTGGTTGCTGCTGCACGCAATGTTGATGGTGAACCGATCAAAACACTGACAGAATCCATAGATGGCAGGCTTTTGAGTGTCCTTGCAAAGAAAGGTGGCTATATTGGTCACTGATTTGTTTTTGTTTTGTTTTTGAATGTCAGAAATGTATATTTGTGAATGTTGAGATGTTATATTGGTTTCACTGGTGAAAATAAATAATTGAAAAGGGTATATATTTGTCTTTTGTTAAGTTGCCTAATAATTATGCACAGTAATAGTCACCTGCACACACAGATATCCTCCTAAAATAAAAACAAACTAAAAACTACTTCCAAAAATATTCAGCTTTGATATTAATACGTTTTTTGGGGTTCATTGAGAACATGGTTGTTGTTCAATAATAAAATTAATCCTCAAAAATACAACTTGCCTTATAATTCTGCACTCCCTGTAAAAAGTTAAAGTACACAATTAAAATACACAGCATGCGTGAAAATATTTTACATATACATTTTTTTTACTTACAATGTAAGACAATATAAAAATACATCCAACATAAAATATTGAATGTTTAAATATTTCAAAATTACAAAAAAACTGCAAAATCTTTTACTTTTTTACATGAGATTTTATGCATTTAAAATTATTTATTTTTTTTTTAAAATCAAAACTTAAAATTATAACAATGCAAGAATTTAAGCTATGCTCATTTGCAGTGACCTTTGTCAGCTAATTGCTTTCTTTGACAGGCATACAGTAAATTATTCTTCATTTTTCCTGTGTTAGGTTGGAAAAACAGGTGCGTATCTGCAGTTTCTTCGAATTCTGTTCCGTATGCTGATTCGCCTTCTTGAGGTGGACGTTTATGATGAAGAAGAGCTGGAGGAGGGTAAGAAAGCTGAAAGCGTCCTTTTCATTTTTTTTTTTAACCTAGCCATATGAGATGATACTTGTCTAAAACAGTTTTTAATGATCTTGATTTCCAATCTCTAGATGTGCAAGACAAGTCAAAGGTTCCCACTTCTAGTGCGCCACAGTGGCCTGATGTGGAAGACATCCGCAAACTGAGATTTGACCTCTACCCTCATGACTGCAAGTTCAGATATTCAAGTCCAGTGTATGCCAACAGGATGCCCAAAACACAGAATGGTATTAAACAGTTTTTTATGATGCTGTACGTCAGTTTTGCAATTGTGCTGATGTGTTGTTTTGTGTGTGTGCTCATAAAATGCAGGGGTTAAAACAGAAAGACTGGATGCAGAAACAGACCCACCAAAGAGAAACACGGTGTCTGTTAGACTGAGCCTGTTTGCAGCCCACAATGCATTTCACCACTGTGAGCAGTGCCACCATTACAGTGAGCCTACTCCTGCTGCTCAGGTAAGGAAAAATGTGATGCATCCAGTGGTGTAGTGGAGGCCATATATTTTTTGTGTGCTCATGTTTTTGTTGGACCTCTTTGAATGCTTGAAGTTGAAAACAAAATTAACTCTGCTAAGAAAAAAAAAATAATTCAATCAATTTTTTTCCAATCATCCAGAGGTGAGCCTTCCATTATGCCAGGACAGCTGATTCAGTGTTTTATGTGGTGGTTGCCTAGCAACATAAAATAACTGCAACACATCACTCTTTTTTAAATGAAAAAAGTCAACCAAAAAAGGTAGACCTTGTGTTTTCAAAAAAGAAAAACACATTCTATGTAGATATACAGTATGTACATTTACCGGCCACTTTATTAGGTACACCTTACTGCTACCAGTTTGGACCCCCTTTTGCCTTCAAAACTGTTTTAATCCATCGTGGCATAGATTCAACAAGTTACTGGACATATTCCTCTGAGATTTTGGTCCATATTGACATGATAGCATCAGTTGCTGCAGATTTGTCCGCTGCACATCCATGATGCAAATCTCCCATTCCACCACATCTCAAAGGTGCTCTATTGGATTGAGATATGGTGATTGTGGAGGTTGAGTACAATGAAGTCATTGTCATGTTCAAGAAACCAGTCTGAGATGATTTGCGCTTTATGACATGGAGCATTATCCTGCTGGAAGTAGCCATCAGAAGATGAGTACACTGTGGTCATAAAGAGATGGACATGGTCAGCAACAATACTCAAGGAGGCTGTGCCATTGACACGATGCTCAATTAGTATTAATGGGCCACCACATCGCCACCACCAGCCTGAACCATTGATACAAGGCAGGATGGATCCATGCTTTCATGTTGTTTGACACCAAATTCTGATCCTACTATTCGAATGTCACAGCAGAAACAATTCACAAACAATTCGCCTGTGCGAATTGTAGTCTTAGTTTTCCGTTCTTAGCTGACAGGATTGGCACCCAGTGTGTGCTTCTGCAGCTGTAGCTCACCCACCTCAAGGCTCAATGTGTTGTGCATTCAAAGATGCTCTTTTGCATACCTTGGTTGTAACAAGTGGTTATTTGAGTTACTCTTGCCTTTCTATCAGCTCGAACCAGTCTGGCCATTTTCTCCTAACCTCTGGCATCAACACGGCATTTGTGCCCACAGAACTGCCGCTCACTGCATATTTTCTCTTTTTCTGGCCATTCTCTGTAAACCCTAGAGTTGGTTGTGTGTGAAAATCCCAGTAGATCAGCAGTTTCTGAAATACTCAGACCAGCCCGTCTGGCACCAACAACCATGCCACATTCAAAGTCACTTAAATCACCTTTCTTCCCCATTCTGATGCTCAATTTGAACTGCAGCAGATCGTCTTGACCATGTCTACATGCCTAAATGCTATGAGTTGCTGCCATGGCTGATTAACAAGCAGTTGTACCTAATAAAGTGGCCGATGAGTGCATATACATACAGTGCTCAGCATAAATGAGTACATCCCCTCACAGATCTCTCCTTTAAATTAATATTTTCTATAGGATGCTTTACAATATTATATTTGTCCAGTATCAATCAGTACCAAATCAAAACTTGAACTAATCTAATGAAACTATTTAACACAACCAAATATATATATAATATGTTGGGGAAAAATATGAAATGAAATTGTAATAAATAAGAACAATCATACAAAAAAAAAAAAACATAAAAATGAGTTGAGGTTGAAATTTTGTATTTGTATTTTTTTTCTGCTATAACTCATTTGAATTTCAATGTATTAGCTTTATTTTTCTAAAGATGTTAGAAGACCACAGTCTTTATTTTTAAAAAGAAAATATATCTGTTTTGTTTAAATGCTGAGAAATGGATAAAAATATTCATTTTCAAAAGGGGATGTACTCATTTATCAGCGCTGTGTAATATTCTACTGATCTACTGAAGAAAAAAGAAATCTAAGAGTAAAAGTATGCTCACTATTGATGGATCTGAATAGCTACTCTAGAAAGCCATATGCCTATTGTAAGATCATGTGTTATATGTGTTTGTGATTGTAGCTCTCCGACTGCACCTTCCATGCTTTCACCTTTTGCTCATCTATGCTGGGAGAGGAAGTCCAGCTGCACTTTATCATCCCTAAATCCAAAGAGCCTCATTTTGTGTTCAGCCAACAGGGCAG
The DNA here is from genome assembly GCA_903798205.1 of Danio tinwini. Classification (NCBI taxonomy): domain Eukaryota; kingdom Metazoa; phylum Chordata; class Actinopteri; order Cypriniformes; family Danionidae; genus Danio; species Danio tinwini. The sequence goes on along the minus strand of CAIGQZ010001464.1, from coordinate 1,788,187 downwards.
TCATCTAGAGAGCATGAGACTGCCTCTGATTTCAGACAAGGTGAGTTACACTCATTACATTGCACTGCAAATATATGGGGCTGCCAAAATTAACTGTTTCTTCGATGCACCACGATGCAGACGTGGACAATTTGGTATCAGTTCATTAATAGATCATCACTGGTTATTACATACTGATGTTATTTATCTCATATGCGCTATGTCGAATACTTGAGCTGCATCACACATATAAAAGCTTTTTTAGTCCCTGTTATGATGTGTTTCACGTACAGCATAAACGTGTTTGCTAATGATGAAGGTGGGTGTGTTGAGTCTCCAGCAGTTCAGTATGTGTGTGTGCGCTTAGAGATGTGTGTAGGTGCAGAGAATATTGTGTCAAACAGCTGTGTGGACTGTCCTATCGCAAAATGCGGCTAAAAGTCCTACACAATGGTACAACATATATGTACTGCACTTCAATAATGTGACTTTCAGCACATCTAATGTGACATTTCATCGCGTGGTAATGATGTCCATGGTTAATTTGAGTGGCTATAGTTGCAGCCTCTGCTTGGACATGAAAAACGCAGCAGCCCTTTGGCCTGTGAGAAAAAAAAGGGGTTACGTCACACCCGCCCGCCCAACCGAGTGGCATGTGCTACACAGAGGCCAGCCTTACCAGGTGTGTGCAAAGCACTTGATTTGCGGTTTAAATTCAATCCTGCTTCCAATCTTCAATGCTAATTTTACCCTCACGCTCCATCATGATAACATCTACTCACGAGACAACTTTTCACCTTTTTCATGATTTAATCTCGCGAGATCTCGTCCAACGAGATCTTGTCACACCCCTAATATATATAGATATAGATATACAGTTAAAGCCAGAATTATTAGCCCCCTTTGATTTTTTTTCTTCTTTTTTAATATTTCCCAAATTATGTTTAACAGAACAAGGAAATGTTCACAGTATGTCTGATAATATGTTTTCTTCTGGAGAAAGTCTTATTTGTTTTATTTCGACTAGAATAAAAGCTCAAATGGTTTTTTAAAACCATTTCAAGGTCAAAATTATTAGCCCCTTTAAGCTATATATTTTTTTGATTGTCTACACAACAAACCAATTTTATACAATAATGTGTCTTATTACCCTAACCTGCCTAGTTAACCTTATTAACCTAGTTAAGTCTTTAAATGTCACTTTAAGCTGTATAGACGAATTACCAACCTACGTCACACATAACGTCACACGGGTTCCGGTTGCAAAAAGAGACCGGTGGCAATAGTAAACATGTCGTGTTGTGCAGTAGAATGCCGAATTCGAAAGACCAAAAATAGAAAACTTAAAGGGCACCTATTTTAACCCTTTTTTAAGATGTAATATTAATATTATGGTTCTTCTAAGTGTGTCAGTTTAGGTTCAGTTCAAAACACAATTCAAATTTTTTTATTATGATGTGTTAAAAAGTGCCATTTTGGGGGCGTGTACACAGTTAGTTGTTTTAGAGGCGTGTTGCTTCACATGAAAACTAGTTTCGACTTCCCGCCCAACTTAACAAGGGGGCGGAGCCAAGAGCTCCCCCGCTATGTGTATTGCAATAGACAGGCAGACAGAGAGAAGCAACAGGAGTAACAGCATTCAGACGTACATGTAGGACTCAGACACAGACCAAGCAGAGAGTACAGAATCATGTGTCTTTGTATAGTTTTACAGCCAGCTGTGTGCTAGTTTAAAGCTCCAAACTTGTAGCCTACACCGAGACTAATAAAGCACAGTGAATTAACTGTGACTGAAGGGCATCACACACAGGATGCACCGCGACACGGCGCGCACATGACAGTTGAAAGTATCGCACACTTGCAGCGCCGGAGTGTCACCCGATAGAAACTTATGTTTAGAATTCAGAAATGCATGCCGCTGCGTGGCGCGACGCTGAGTGTCGCCGAGCGGCACTTCTGGTGTAGGACCTGCTTGAGGCTATAACTAGAGGGCGTCATACACCGAATGCATCGCTCAGAGCCATGACGCGGCACACCAGACGCGCACATTCGCATGTAATTTAAAATGAAACTATTTAGATTACGCTCTGTGGCACGGCAGAAATATGAACAGTGTCCTGAGCAGGGCCAGCGCGTCCATAGAGGCGACCTAGGCGGCAGAATAGTGAGCAAACCCCACGGTCGTCACTTTCACCCACGACAACGTGAAATGCATGGCGCTGCACGTCGTTAGTTCGTTATTTCCAATGGAGGGACGCGCACGTGAGGCAACGCGCTCGCACTTTCCAGCTGCACCTAGTTAAGATGACAGAGCTTCTGTGACCGCAGGAAATGCAAACCGCTGAAGTTTAAGGAAGACACAATGAAAAGTACACATGTATGCAAACCCACCAAAACTCACAAACACTGGCGTGGAGGAGAGCGATAACGTGGTGAATGTTGAGCCCAATGAGCCTTCCATCTAAAAATAGAGCAGGGGTGTTTCTTTGGTGACGTCGCTTTGACTCACACGCTGAAAATGGCCGACATGAAACAACATACTGAGGAGATGGTAATGCACATCTGTCAATCAATATTGGTGGGCGGGGGGACCGCACTCCTACGTAAAGTTGCGGTCGATCTCAAAACAGCTCCAATTGGTCCACCGTTTTTATGTTGTTAAATTGAAAAAAAAAGGACTGGGTGTGTTTATATTACCCCAATTTGATGGTCTATACACTATACCTACATATATGTCTGTCCAAACAGCTTAAAAAGTAGTTTTTTTACCATAGGTGCCCTTTAACATATACCATACACCACACTGCTTTTAATGCTGATTGCAGACGTCTTTGGCTAAAAGGGAGCTGAATGAAGTGACAACCTAATTATAAAAGCTAGACTCTGCAGTTCTCATGTTATATCAGGTAAGTTCATGCTATGCTGAATCGTACACATTACTCGTTTTTTGTATTTCAGCATAAACAGTTAAACATGGTTAATTAAACTGCAGACACTGAATGCTTAGAATAAAACATGAAAGTGTAAGTTATTAAGGTAAATTTGATTTAATATTCACACATTCATTCAGTGACAACTTGTGACACACTCCCTATATTGTTTACCACGGCACTTTTAATATTCGGTCTGAAATAACCTGCAAGTGTGACTGCTAATATGATTTCGCTATTTAGAGTTTGAAAATAATACATTTATGAAATTATATTATTAAGGAGAAAGTCAGAATGTGCTAGTATACAACCAACTTTACCTTGTGTAAGTTCACATGCCCTGCCGTAAGTTGAGACGTAGTTCGCTGTCAGAATGCAGTTTTGCTTGTTGAACCACTTGAGGCCTTGTATAACGTTAGCTCCGTTTTTTTCCTTGTCTTATGCTAGGCAGAACCTTGGTTTTAGCACTACATAGTTTTGAATCTGGTAATCATGGAACATTATTTCTTGCACATGACCACACATCTTGTTAAAACACTTGGAGCTTCAATGCGATTGTATATTTGGGGCTGGATGCTTGGCCATTTTGTCTGATCCAATATCCATTGGGAGGGGGGCCTGTAAAAGGACCTGTCAGATGAACGTCGCTCACTTAAACGTAAATTTTGCCAACTCAAGCTGTTATAATATGCTGAAAGCATTATGTAAATAATATATATAATATGTAATCAGTATAACTTATTTCTAAGACAACAACAAACTCTACCGCATCGGATGTCATTCCCTCACTGTAAATGGTAGCGATCCCGTATTTTTTTTTTTCTGCCACCTCCCTGCGCGCGCATCCTGAATGTTTACAAACATGGTATTTCGTCTATAGAAGTGTCTTGAAAAATATCTAGTCAAATATTATTCACTGTCATCATGGCAAAGATAAAATAAATCAGTTATTAGAAATGAGTTATTAAAACTATTATGTTTAGAAATGTGTTAAAAAAATCTCTCTGTTAAACAGAAATTGGGAAGAAAAAAATAAACAGGGGGGCTAATAATTCAGGGGGGCTAATAATTCTGACTTCAACTGTATATATTAGGGCTGTGCAGTTAATCGAAATTTCGATTTTGGCTTCTAATGATTATGAAAAACATGAATCGAGATAAAACAATTATTGCATCATATACTGCATATACTGCCCCCTTTCCAGTTGTACACATTTGTTGTTCTGCAAAGCTCAGTTTCATGTGAAAATGGCTAGAAGCATGTACTGTAATGTAACTTTTGCAGCATGGGATGCACATCATTCATTGATGTACATTCGAATCATTCATGTTTTTAAAAGCACGAAAGAGATTGCATGCAAACATTGTGTGTATGTGCTCAGCCTCAGAGAGGAGCAGAGCACACACATCTAAAGTCATCTTAATGTGAGCTATTTAATGGTCAAATACATGCAAATTTGTGTCAAAACGCGGTGTTTACTGATTATTCATATTAACCCTCATTTATGTAATAAACAAACAAGTTGAGAATCAAAAGACAAAGTGAAACCATAAATCTGAACTGTACTTAAAGTGACAGTGATCATTATTAATCAAACAACAAAAGGACAAAATCACTCACTGCTCTTGACTGAAGGACTTTTGTGGCTAAACTTAAAAGTTTTTTTTCTTACAGTAAAGAAAGATGCTTGAAGCACAACTTGTTTCATATTTTTATTCTATTGTATTTATTTCCCTTTTCTTATTTACAGGGAGGAAAATAACTGTATATATATATACAGTTGAAGTCAGAATTAATAGCGGCTCTTTGTATTTTTCCCACAATTTCTGTTTGACGGAAAGATTTTTTTTCAACCCATTTCTAAGGCATTTCTAATAACTGATTTATTTTATCTTTGTTATGATGACAGTACACTACATATTTAAAAATAAAATAAATAAGACTTTCTCCAAAAGAAAGAAAATATTATAGGAAATACTGCTTATATATCCTTTGGGAAATGTAAACAAACAAATTCACAGGTGGGCGAATAATTTTGGCTTCAATTGTATATCTTTTTAAATAATCGATTACAATTATGACCAAAATAATCAAATTTTTTTCCCATTATTGAGCATCCCTAATATATATATATATATATAT
>CAIGQZ010001464.1:1752057-1778135 GCA_903798205.1 Danio tinwini | reverse complement strand
TATATATATATATATATATATATTTCAACATTTGAAAATATATGTGATCCTGGGTCACAAAACCCAGTGTGAACATTTAAAAATTAAATTTTCAGATAATCTGAAAGCTGAATATTTTTTATGTAGCATAAGACCCACTTGTTCATAATGACTGAGCACTGACACTTTTTTCTATTTTAGTGTTTTGCTGCATTTTATTGACATTTCTTGTAATATTTTTGCATTGTTTGTTTTCTGGTTGTGTTTTGAAATTTGTTAGTACTGGTGTAAAGCACTTTGTTCAACCTTGATTGTAGTAAGTTGCTATATAAATAAAGGTTGATTTTTGGTAATTTATTCATATATATATTTACGTTAGAAAAATTTGTGGAAGATAATCCTTTATTAATATTCTAATGATTTTTGAGATGAAAAAAAAATTATTAGTATATGTATTTTTAGGAGCAAAACGGTGGCTCAGTGGTAAGCACTGTCGCCTCACAGCAAGAAGGTCGCTGGTTTGTGTCCCAGCTGGGTCAATTTGCATGTCTGTGTGGAGTTTGCATATTCTCCCCGTGTTGGTGTGGGTTTCCTCCAGGTGCTTCGGTTTCCCCCACAGCCCAAAGACATGTGCTATAGGTGAATTGAATAAACTAAATTGTCCGTAGTGTATGTGTGTGAATCAGTGTGTAGGGATGTTTCCAAGTACTGGGTTGCAGCTGGAAGAGTATCCACTGTATAAAACATATGCTGGATAAGTTGGCAGTTTATTCCACTCTGGCGACCTTTGGTCAATAAAGAGACTAAGCCGAAGGAAAATGAACGAATAAATAAATGCATTTTTAGCTATTCCCACAAATATACCCATGCAACTTAAGTTTTGTAGTCCAGGGTGACAATATTTTTAACTATTAGGATCAAGTTGAAAAAGCGTCTCATTTTTGAGTACTTATATATTATTATTATTTTTGTTTTAAGTCTTAACATTCTGGATACGTGTTTTGTGTATGTAGGTACACATGTGAAGAGGTGGACTTTAACTTGAGGGCAAACAGCAGTGGTCTTCTGCTCTGTCGCTTCAATCACTTCAGCATCATGAAGAAACACATCCCCATCGGAGGACATAAAGACTTCCTCATCAAACCCAAACTCATGGTGAGCTTCATAGTTGCCCTTCAGAATGCTAGTTTTACATCTAAAACACTAAGATTAAAGTGTTAATGTCAAGTGCAGTTACATTGTATGTTCACTAGTGGGCGCTACAGTAACTGTAATTTTTGTGCATGTTGAACATGAGTTTTGTTTATATTAAAGGGCACCTAGGTTACCCCTTTTTCCAGATTTAATATAAGTCTTTTGTGTCCCCAGAATGTGTCTGTAAAGTTTCAGCTCAAAACACCCATCAGATTATTTATTATAGCTTGTACTAGATGGTTTTTATAGGTCTCAATAGATTTTTGCTGTTTTTGTGTACTGCGCCTTTAAGGCTAGTCCTCCCCGCCCATCAATTCCATGTGCCTGCCTCAGTCTCCGCCCTCGGCTGCCTCAGACAACAGACAGACATGAAGAAAGCAGATCTCACGTAACGTTTGTGACAAATACTACAGTAAAAGCTTTATCAATGATTATTTGGTGCATTTGTTGTGTGGAGCTGCAGGATGAGTCACACGCGATGTCGTTACAAAGTTCACGCACACACACAGACACACACACACACACACACACACACACACACACATACAGCGCGCGTGTTTAGCTTTGCACTGTCTTTTCACGCAAATGTGACAGGATACACGTTAATATCCACTGCTGTATGGATATCTGTTACGATAATGTACAAAATAAACCTGATTTAACGTCCACAAACCGGGATTGAAGCGTCTTTTATTATTGTTCTGACACGCGGCTGTGGTGATGAAGTAAAGCTGAAGTAAATCGCTGTAATTTATTACACACATGCACTGTTTTAAAACATTTTAAACTTGTCAAACTCACTCTTGATCACATTTGATGATGATTGATGATCCTAAACTGAACAGACCTTTTATTTAGGGTTGATTTGCGCATGTCCTTGTCGATATGAAACGTTACTACGGAGACATGTTAATACGCAGCTGTCAATCAATATTGGTGGGCGGGGGGACCGCACTCCTACGTCAAGTTGTGGTCGATCTCAAAACGGCTCCAATTGGTCCACCGTTTTTATGTTGTTAAATTGAAAAAAAAGGACTGGGTGTGTTTATATCACCCCAATATGACGGTCTCTACACTATACCTACACATATGTCTGTCCAAACAGCTTGAAAAGTAGATTTTTTCACCATAGGTGCCCTTTAAAGAATTAGAACTTTAGAAATAGAATTTTCTTTTACAATTCACGGTGCTTTTGTGCAGTTATACAACAATTGCTAGTATTAAATATAAATTTATATAATGCATTACACTATAAATTACTGTCATTTATAAGTTACTATTTATATAATAATAATAATAATAATAATAATTATTATTATTATTATTATTATTAATATAATTACTAACAATTTAAAAGTTTATTTTTATTGAAAGAAATTAATACTTGTATTTAGCATTGACAATAAACACATTTATATTTAGATATAAAGAACATATTTAAAGACTTTGCATAAACGTGACTGTGAATGCTGGAGAAAACTGGGCAACAATAAACTACATTTTAAAATATGTTAAAATTTAAACAAATGATTTAAAAAAGTATTATGTAATTTGACCATTTTTTTACTGTATTTTTGGGTCAAATAAATGGAGCCTTGGTTAGAAACAATTATTGAAATATTTATAAAAAAAGGTATTTCTTTCTGAAATATAAAAAAAATAACTGACCCCAAACATTTAGTATTTTTTATTTTATTATTTAATTTCATTTAATTTCTTTTTTTTTCATATGTATCATTTCCATTTCATTTGTCACATTGCTGGAACTCTGAAAACGTTGTGCTTGGTAAAGTGCAGTGTAATTGTAAAAGTCTTACAGCTCAAAAATAACCTCTTCCTTCTTCCTGCAGAGGATAGAGACGCCGGTGCGTGTTTGTGCATCTCAATATGTGTGCGCTCCGGACAGTGAACAAACGCTGCTGTCTGCGCCAGCTCAGTTCCTGCTGGAGAAGTTTTTGCAGTCCTGTAGCCATCGGCTATTTCCTCTGGCCCTCTGTAACAGCGCTAACCCTGTGTTGTCCATAGACAGCTACCTCAACCTTGGACCAGAGGTAAAAAATATATATATATATATATATATATATATATATATATATATATATATATTATAATAATAATAATAATAATTCCTCACATGTGTTATCACAAGTTCACAAAGTTACTAAATTGAATTACTGATTTCACTAGTTGGTGCATATTAGCATCATTACATCTGAGGTCATTGTGTTAGTTAGCATCATAGACTGTAAAGGATATGGACGTAGTATGCGTGACGTCACCCATAGGTTTATGAAGAATGCAAAAGGAGCTACAAGTAGGTGTGGCCAACCGTCGCCCTTTTGTTCGTACGTAATCGCACTGACCAGGGGATACCAAACAAGGGCAAAGAGGCAGAGCGTGAATGGAGCTACAGACACGTGCTAGCATTTTGCTTTGACAGACTTTTCTTTGGGAGAACGCTTAATACTTCATTACCTGCGACTTGTTTGTGTTCTGACCACATGTGTTTGGTTGTATACTATAGCAATAAAGTGTTTAGTCTTTTAAAAACACTGTTGTAATACATTGAGCCATTAAACGTTGTTCTTATGATGCTTTTCTACCAGAGGAAAACGCAAATTACTTTCAAGCACTTCAAATATAGTCTGTGTTAGTAAATGCAAGGCCACTTATGAAATCCAGGCATAACACTGTATGACAATGTTTCAGATGACTGTTCTAGAGCCTACAGCTAATCAATCTGTCAGATTCTGGAGTGCAAGTTCTAAAGAAAGTTCTAAAGAAGATATATAAATGCTTAAATAAAACAAATACATTTATAGATCTTAAATAAAACAAATACATTTATAGATATGGTATATAAGTATATAATTTCAGTCACCTGGGAAATGGAGGCCACGTGAATAGATTGTGAGCACAATTAAGTGCACACAGCATGCCATATTATTTGATAATTGTAAGAAATACTTCCAAAAGGCAACTTACTGCATAAAGCCATATAAAACAAAACAAAAATACGATGTATATAACGAGCTCAGCGGCTAATCAGCCAGAATCAGCTAAAGTGAAGTAACGGCGACCAGCGAGACCTAGCTGTCACTCAAGTGGCCACGCCCTTAATTATGCAGACTTAATATAAACGAAACGTATGAGTTATGAAATAATTCACCCCCCCCTACATTTGTCACAAAGGGTAATATTAGCTATATACACCAAAATTGTTCTTTGTACCAGGCTGTAAACACCTTTTTTTTCTGCTGTAAAGTTGGCCATTTTAACAGTGGGCTCAATAGATATCTGCTTTATTATGGAGCCAGGACTAGCAGAATTTCGATGAATTGCAGTTTCAGTTACTTCCATATTTGCTTTACGATGGAGAGCGGGAGGTTAGCATGTACTGGTCATTATATTACACCTTGTTTTGAAGTAGCTGGGAATGTTCTAGAGTTGCACACTGTAAATGCCTTAGGGAACTATGACGAAAACAAAATTCACTTGAAAAGGGTGAATTAATTTCAGTCAAAACATGAAAGACAAAAAATATTTTGTGTGGCTTACTAGCTAGTATGCTACCTAGCATACTGCATGTCTGATCAAATGAATGTTCTAGACTGGTTTATATTTTGAAGTTTGGTATTATATTTTTAGGACTTTTTGGATGTTGAAAGAAAAATCTTTGTTTACATTTTAAGAAACTTTGGATTATATGTGCAGGGCTTTACATTAACACCCACCAAATGCGGGTAGATTTCGGTTGTGGCAGGTTAGACTAGCCACTTTGGCTGGCTGAAACTCATTTTTAAATTGCCAGTGCTGGCTTGTCATCACTACAGATTAGACTGTTAGTTTATGACCGTTTGTCTATATGCGTAATGTGATCTTAGAATCGAGAAGCAGAACGACTGACAAAAACAGCTTTTCGTGCGAGCAAAAGAAAGCAGGTGAACACAGAAAGAGAGGATCACGCGCACGGTGAGACTGGCTTTCCTCACTCACTGGCTTTAGTGTTGCGCGCACAGATGATTTGATGCGCATGAGTGTTTAAAAGCTCCTGTGCTGTTTCCTCACTCAAAGCAACCGTGCCTGGAAACAAAACTAGTGAGATGCTCATGCACCCACAGTCCTTCAAGGGCTCAAGGTTCTTTGTAAGTAGCAGCAGTTGTTGTCACTTTCGCTTTAACCATTCTTTGAACAGATTATTAATTGACGTAACGTTAACCGTGTACGCGGCATCTTCCTTTCATTATCGTGCACAGAAGTTTTTTTTTTTACCAGCTTTCTTTTGCTTGCTGCTATTTTGGTTAATATAGTTTAATAATCATCTTTTACAATAATATCGGTTGAATATGTTGTTGTATGCATAGTTAACTGGTGATCTGGGATCTTGAGCCAGAACAGACCACTGTGCATATTTTTAGATACGTGAGAATATATTTTTTTTAAATGTCAGCTGTTCTGTTGAATAAAAAGTGTATGTATAAACCTGTTTGAATGTCTTTAATTAAAAACAAAAGAAGATATTTTAAAGAATGTTGGAAAGCAGCAGCCATTGACTTCTATTGTATTTCTTAGTTTCTACTATGGATGTCAATTGTCAATGACTGTTCCAGCATACTTTAAAATATCTTCTTTTGTGTTCAACAGAAGAAAGAAACTCAAACAGGATTTTAAGATGAGTAAATTGTGTCCAAAGTTTCATTTTTGGGTGAAATATCCCTTAAATATTGCTCCAAACTGGTAAGGAAATGAGTGAGATACACTGTTAACAGGTTATATTCATATTAACATACTGGAGTAGTTGTTATAAATGTTTGATCTGTTGTGTTTTCTTTGCTTTAACAGGTTCAGGTGTGTTATGTGAGCTCTCGACCTCATTCAGTGAATGTAGATCATCAAGGTGTCATTTTCAGTGGTCTGCTGCTTTACTTGTGTGACTCCTTTGTCGTTTCAAGCCTCCTAAAGAAATTCAACTTCCTCAAAGGTAAGGCCGGGTCTTATTAACAACTATCTAGAAAGATAAACCATCTAGATAAACTAAAAATAATTATCTTTAATTGGATGAGGAGATTCCCCCCTATGTGTAAAGCGCTTTGAGTGTCCAGAAAATCGCTATATAAATGTAAGAAATTATTATTATTAATATTATTATTATTATTATCTAGAAAATCTATTAACAAATATCTAGAAATATTAAATCAAATCAAATCTCACTGACCCAAAACTTATATAGTCTTTATTGGGGTGCACAGAATTTTTGGCTGGTGAAACTATCAACCGAAAATGGCATTTTTGGTGCAAAAAGAGAGAAATGTCTGAAAATATGAGGCGGAAAAAAGTTGATGCTGCACCACAGTGTTCAGCATGCTGGTTTCACTCTCCCTTCAGTCATAGTCACTGCACAGAGTGTACATTGTACAGAGCTTTCACACAGGATGTGGAAATCACTGAGCTATGAAACCAATTCATTTCAATGCGCTATGCAAAGGCCTCTCAAATAACACACTGCCAAGACATTTCTATATAGTATACCTGTTCCAACTACTTGCAATAGTGCTACTGTGCAGTCATGGCAACACTGGTAACAAAAATAATAAATAATTATTACAAAGCAAGGTGACACAGTGGCTCAGTGGTTGGCACTGTCACCTCACAGCATGAAGGTTTCGGCTGGGTCAGTTGTTATTTCTGTGTGGAGTTTGCAAGATCTCCTTGTGTTCGCATGGGTTTCCTACGGGTGCTCCGGTTTCCCACACAGTCTGAAGACATTCGCTATAGGTGAGTTAAATAAACTAAATTGGCCGTAGTGTATGTGTGTGAATGAGTGTGTATGGATGTTTCCCAGTACTGGGTTGCAGCTGGAAGGGTATCTGCTGTATAAAACATATGCTGGATAAGTTGGCGGTTCATTCTGCTGTGGTGCCCCCTGATAAATAAAGGGAAAATAAATGAACGAATGAATATTACAAAGCCCCTTTGGTTTTTGGCCAAGTTCATTGAGAATTGTCGGTTTTGATTTCCATTTGGCAAAGAATTTTCTTTTCGATGCATCCTTAGTTTTTATTTATATTTATATTTTTGACCTGAAATAACATGTAACCTTAAAAAAAATCATGGCACATTATAATTTGGTTGGTCTGAAGTCCCTCTCCACTCAGATATTAATTATTAAGTTCATTAGAACCACCAGGAAAGTAATAGCACACTCGGCTCTGGACATTTTGATCCCATAAGAAGCTTTAAATGATGATCATTTCTTGCAGGCGCCACGCTGTGTGTGATCTGTCAGGACCGGAGCTCTCTGCGTCAGACTATTGTACGCCTGGAGCTGGAGGATGAGTGGCAATTTCGCCTGCGAGATGAGTTTCAGACGGCCAACTGCAGCGAGGACCGTCCGCTCTACTTCCTCACAGGACGGCATATCTAATTTTCAAATCTCCATTTACCTTCAACTCTTTGCCCCAAAACACACAAGACGTTTTTCAACCTCAAAACTCCAGAATTTCTGCCTCTGAAGAGAATATAATAAAGCCTTATTCATACTATGAGCGACTCACAGCTGCAAAGTGACCATTCATTTCAACTGAAAGTGAGTGACCTCCATCTACGTGAGCGACAGCGATCGTTGGCGACCAGGTGGGCATGTCGAGCGATGTGACAAAGTTAAGAAACCTTCAACTTTATGCAAATGAGAAGCAGCTTTCTTGAACGACAGCCAATAGGAGCACCAGTAGAACTCACGTGATCCTCTCTCAGGTCTGCTGTAGACCTACACAGACCTGCCACCCAGAGTGACAGGCAGCTACAAAGTCGCTGCTAGTGTGAATGAGGCAAAAGACTTGAGATGGTTCCTTAGACGAGGTTTGAGGATAGAAACTTTGGAGAGTGTCCAAAAGTCAGATACTGTGCTGGATACAGATGTTGTGCATTTCCGATTTTGTACGTTTTAGAAAAAACATTGAGAACTTTGTTGGTGTTTTTGATTTTGAGTGTCTTATCACGCAAGGACAATTTGAAGGGCAGATATGTCCTTCTATATATATATAAATATATATAAATATCTCAGGGTTTTTTGTCTGTAGACAAAATGACTTACTACTGCTTTTCTTTCTTTTCGCCCGCTTCATGTACTTCTCACGCCATCCAAAAAAGACTTCTGAACTCCTCAAGCCTCATTTACACTACGAGTGACTTGCAGCGGCAAAGCGACAAGTGACCGTTCATTTTAATTGAGAACAAGCGAGTTCCGGTGACCTCCGTCTACGCAAGCGACATTGACTATTGGCGACCAGGTGGACAAAGTTGAGAACTTCATGCAAACGAAGAGCAACTTTCTTGAGCAACAGCAAATAGGAGGACCAGTAGAGCTCACGTGATCCTCTCTGAGCTCGCTCAGAGGCTGGTTGTATTCGTGCTGTATTTACCTACACAGACCTGCGTTTGAAGCAGGTCGCTACTCAGAGCGACAGGCAGCTACAGAGTCACTGCTAGTGTGAATGAGGCATCACTAGACGCGACTCGCAGTGACAAGCGACTGATCATTTCAAAGGAGAATGAGCAACTTCTGACAACCTCTGTCTACGCGAGCGACAGCAACCATTGGCGACAAGGTGGGCGTGTCGAGTGACACAACAAAGTTGAGAATCCTTCAACTTCATTCAAATGAAGAGCGACTTTCTTGAGCGACAGCCAACAGGAGCACTTGATTCGCTCTCAGCTCGCTCAGAGGCTGGTTGTATTCGTGCTGTATAGACCTACACAGACCTGCATTTGCAGCCGGTCGCCACACAGAGCAACGGGCAGCTACAAAGTCGCTGCTAGTGTGAATGAGGCATCACGCTGGGAGCTCACACAATGGCCGGTGATACTAGGTGTGTTGCGTTTCAGTAATCCCAGCATATGTCATAGAGTTTCAAATGACTTTTATCTCGCCAAAGACATTACCTGACGCAATCAAAACAAGTTCAGGATTTAAACGAACCATAAAGTCAATTACTGATGTCAAAGTCTGCTATTTCTGATACAACTGATGATGTTTTTTATGATTGTAAATGCTAGATGATGCATGTTGAAAGATACCTTTTATCTGAAGTTAGCATCTACTAGTCATCAGATTGCAGCTTATTTTAAAGTAGCTGGGTATGTTTTAGAGTTGCACACTTTAAATGCCTTAAGAAACTATGACATTCACATCAGAAGGGTCAATTAATTTCAGTCAAAACATTAAAGACGTTGCCTATTTTGTGTGGCTAACTAGCTAATATGCTAGCTAGCATATATGGTATATCTGATCAAATGAATGTTCTAGATTGGTTTATCTTTTGGTGTTTAGGACTTTTTGGATGTTAAAAGAAAATCTTTGTTTACATTTTAAGAAATGGCGATATTAATATATACGACAGACTATTTTGTCACGTCTGGCTACTTTACTGAAGAGTCACTTTGAGCTGAATGTGTCACAGATCAAAGATGTTCTTTTATTTTTCCATGACACAATGAATCTACCTAGGACCCATTGGATTCTGTTTTTGGGGTGATTTATTTAAGAAATTAGACAAATGGATCCCTTTTTTGAGGGATTGTTTTATTTATTGAACAAGCTTCTTGGGACTGATAATCATTGAAATAGGTCAAGTCCTTCAATTCATCGCCAAAACCTTTGCACACTTCCATCGAAACTAGTATGTACAGATGATTTATTAGAAATGTACGAATGTAAACAAGAAGAAGCTGTACAAGTATATGCTTTACCAAATGGAGTGTTTAGTATAAAAGACATCAGCTCCCGCGATGATACTGATTGTAACGATGAAGAAAGCCAAATACCCACTGGACAACCTTTAGAATGTGTCTCACTTGTAGATAATTTGATGTGCACATAAATTATGCAATTTGCTTCTCACAATCTTTGCATTTTGTTCCTGTCAGCTGTGAATATTCTCAACATATGTAGCACCAATCCATTTGAAATCGTCTACCTCATGATCTACTGGCCGACTGTGGTTCAGTGAACGTTTGATTTCAGAAACATGTTCGTTTTGCTGTTGAGATAATGAATGTAATAAAGTGTTATTAACAGCCGGAAAGTGTTTGAGTGATTCTTTTAGACTTTCGAAACTGTGGAAAGCCAAAAAACAATTGTGGAACTTTTACTTTTGCCATCATGTCAGGGTTTCCGAGGGTGCTTCTTGTTGACTGTTCAATTTAAATGACAAAATGGAATCTCAAAATAAAATTGAGTTCTGTCACTTGAATTTCATTGGCTGAGTGCTGTTTCAAGAGAGCTAACAGCAGTGCTGGGGTCAGTCTGTTTTCAGTAGTGGGGATTTTCTAGTAAGCTACATTAGTCCAGGCTACATCCAAAGAATTCTGGCCCAGATTTGGTATAAAGCTGGCACAGCAGGCATTCGTTCAGCGCTGGCATACAGCATGTGAGCCAAACATGGCCCGAGTTTGGCAGAGGTGGCACCGTCTTTAAGGCAGCACATAAGACTTGGGCCAGATCAAACATAGTATTTGGCCCAGATGTTAAAAATGTATATGTTTGGCCTATCTTGACACACTTTTAAATATATTTTAAATATTTTTGAGTAAAGTAAAAATTCTACCAATCAGGTCGCTTCGAGAAAAAGCACGATCAAAAAGCGAAATGCTTCATGGGTTTATTAAATTCATTGCAGTTGTGACGCACCAACATATCTGGGCCAGTTCAGGCCCAGTTTTGGGCAGAGACTTGGCCCAGATATGGTCCATGTTTGGCCCTTGTATGGAAGCCAGACTTGGTCCAATTATGTATCATAATTCATTGCGGCATGTGGGCCAGGCAAGAGCTGATTGTGTGGGACAGATCTGAGCCAGAGAAATTTTGTGTGGAATTGGTACACCAGTAGGTGGCGAGAAACTACTCAAACCATTTCTTCCTTATGAAAATTTACCATGGTTTTATAATAGTAAGTGTGAGGTAACCATGTTTACATGTGCACATTGTGGTGATGATTCAACTACAACAACCATGTTTTTAGTATAATAACCATGGTTAATTTTTATAAATAATTTATAATAACTATGGTAAATTTTTATAATTTACCCATGGCTAAGGGCTTGCTTAGCTGTTGGATTTAAAATCATTAAAATCATTAATAGTCCAATACAAGATATCAATACTAAGGGATTTTTTATTCACAGATTTCTTTATTTAGCAACAAATTTAATTTGAAAAATTGTGTAGCATAGAACTATATGGACCCTGTCTCAATTGGTAAACACTTATGGAACATTCTGCTGTAAAAAAAATAATAAAAAATGGGCTCATTTGTCAACTCTTAGAGTTAAACAGTTGAGTCTTTACCTTTTTTTAATCCATTCAGCCAATCTTCTGGTCTGGCAGGAGCATTTTTAGCTAAGCTTAGCATAGATAAATAAATCCGAGTAGATAATTAGCATTTCACTCAAAAATTTACAAAAAATAGTTTTGATATTTTTTTCTATTCAAAGCTTAAATCTGTAGTTCCATCATGTACTAAGACTGACAGAAAATGTAAAGTTGCTTTTTTCTAGAGCGACATGTCTAAGAACTATACTCTCATTTTGTCATAATAACAATAATTATTTATATAAAGTGATTAATAATAATACAATTGCGCAGCAAAGTTTCTTGATTATTATGCTAGAATAAGAATCTGCCTAAAACAAATAGCAACCTTTTATTTTCCAAAGTACACAATGTAACCTAGAAGAGTCAAGCATTATATAGGAACATTATTGAAACTCTTTTTGAGCAAAATGCTAATGATCTAATCCAATTTGATGGTCTATGCTAAGTTAAGCTAAGCTAAAAGTGCTTCAATCTCAGTCGAGAAAAATAGCAACTTTTTATTTTCTGTTGTACACAATGTAACTACCCAGGTAGCAAAGAATTTAGGGCCAGATTTGGCATGAAGCTATCACAGAAGCCATTCATCCAGCACTGGCAAACAGCATGTGGGTCAAACATGACCTGGGTTTGGCAGAGGTGACATTGTCTTTAAGGCGGCACACAAGACATGGGTCAGAAGTCAAATGTAGTATTTGGCCTGGATGTTAAAAACGGATCTGTGGGCCACGTAAGTTTGGCCCCTAGTGGTTCGGCAGTATGGGTTTAGAGAGGATTGGCTCTTTAATGTTTATTGCCACCCTTCAAAAAAAAGATTGAAAATACAGGAGAAATACGAAAAAACCTTTGCGGGATGATAGCGGGATAGAACTGTAAAATACGGGAGAATCCCGGGAAAAATGGGAGGGTTGACAGGTATGGTCCAGTCATGTACCAGAATTCACTGTGGCATCTGGGCCAAGGAAAAGTTGATTTTGTGGGCCAGAGAAATTTTGCTATGTGAGTACAGACAGTCAAGCTTTAAATAGGAACATTACCAAACTCTTTGCTCATCTTTGAGCAAGATGCTAATGGTCTAATTCGATTTAATGGTCTATGCTAAGCTATGCTAAAAGTGCTCTTTACTGACCTGGAGATTGGCTAAATATATATCAAAAAAATTTAAATTTAACACTTTATCTCTAGGGGAGTTATAAAATGAGCTTATATTCACAAACGTTCTGTCTTGTGGACTTAAAATGACTTACACCATCAATGTTCACTTTCCCAATCCCACACTCAGACAATTCTGCAGCAGATTGTACTGGTCAGTCAAAACAGTGTTATGTCAGGAAAGTGTGAAGACCTCAAGGTTTTAGCATGCCGTTTGGGACTGAACCATGATCCTGATCATTTGAATATATGCAAATGCTTGAAGACAGCCAGTTCATGAAAGCATTTGCTGCTGATACTGTTTTCAAATAGAGCTGCGTTTTTATAATATTTCATAATTGCAATCAGCTGATGATGCTTTTTTGGGAAACAGAGCTCAGGTGACGCTA
The DNA here is from genome assembly GCA_903798205.1 of Danio tinwini. Taxonomy (NCBI): domain Eukaryota; kingdom Metazoa; phylum Chordata; class Actinopteri; order Cypriniformes; family Danionidae; genus Danio; species Danio tinwini. Next base: position 1,765,052 of record CAIGQZ010001464.1, on the reverse strand, counting down.
TTATAACATCATAGGTGAGAAACACAATATGGGTCCATTAGACTGAGAAACATAAACTTATTTTTAAATACATTTATTTTTTAAATATTTGGCTCAAATAAAAAACATGCTAATAATAATAATAATAAAACAAACTTGCCTAGATGATTTAAGTATTATTCTTTCAGGTTGGTTACGTTTACATTTCTCTTTATGCAGACTGACTTGCATTTTATGGTTTTGGCTCTGTATATATTGTACATGTTTGTTGTGTTGTGTTTTATCCTTGATTGTTTTTTATTTAAAGGGCACCTAGGTTACCACTTTTTCCAGATTTAATATAAGTCTTTTGTGTCTCCAGAATGTGTCTGTAAAGTTATATCTCAAACCACCCATCAGATTTTTTATTATACCTGTCATAGGTTTCTCTTTTGTAGCATTTAGCATCAGTTAGCGTTTTTTGTGAACTGCGCCTTTAAGGCTAGTCCTTCACGCCCACTGTTTCCACGTGCCTGGCAGCGGCTCCCTCGGCTGCGTCAGACAACAGACAAACACGAAGGAATAAGATCTCACATAACGTTTGTGAGGAGAAACTACAGTAAGAATCTTACCAATAAGTATCTGATGCATGTTGTGGAGTTGCAAGGATGAGTCACACACAATGTAGTTACAAAGTTCACGCACACGCACACACACACACACAGCGCGCGTTTAGCTTAGCACTGTTTTTGTACGCAAATGTGACAGGATACAGGTTAATCTCCACTGCTGTATGGATATCTGTTATGTTAATGTACAAAATAAACCTGATTTAACGTCCACAAACCGGGATTGAAGCGTCTTTTATGATTGTTCTGACACGCGGCTGTGTTGAAGTAAATCGCTGTAATTCATTACAAATATGCACAAACATTTTAAACATTTTTAACTTTAAAAAAATTAAAACATTTTAAACTTGTAAAATTCACTCTTGATCACATTTGATGATGATTGATGATCTTAGCAAACTGAACAGACCTTTTATTTACGGTTACTTAGTTTGCGCATGTCCTGGTCCTGTGTCTGGTTGATATGATTATACAAGTTACTACAGAGACATGTTAATACGCAGCTGTCAATCAATTCGGTGGGCGGGGGACCGCACTCCTATGTCAAGTTGCGGTCGATCTCAAAATGGCTCCAATTGGTCCACCGTTTTTATGTTGTTAAATTGAAAAAAAAAGGACTGGGTGTGTTTATATTACCCCAATTTGATGGTCTATACACTATACCCACACATATGTCTGTCCAAACAGCTTGAAAAGGAGATTTTTCACCATAGGTGCCCTTTAAATGTTTTATGTAAAGCCTAACCAGGGACGAGGGCTGCAAATTAGCTTCATGCTATATGCCCTATGTACGCAACATCGATTATCTTTGTATAACAATGTCAAGTGTATTGTCCCTGTAAAATAAACAAGCAAATAAAAACCTAGCTAATCCCTTAAATTTCACTTTAAGCTGAATACCAGTATCTTGCAAAATAACTAGTAAAATATTATGCACATTATAAAACAATTCTTGCTGCTTACATTTACATTACATTTACATCTTACATTTTTTAGTTCAAATCAAATTAACTTTTCTAGTCGTCTCAACTTACATCAACCAAACTGACAAAATATTAAGTAAAACTTTGTATAATTGTTGAAACCTGATTAACATTCAAATAAGCGACATAAACATATTTGTTTTTAATAGTGTACTGTCATCATGGCAAACACAAAAGAAACGAGTTATTAGGGATCAGCTAGTGAAAATGCTATCCTTAAAAATGTGTTGAAATGCAACTTTCCATTAAACAGCACTTGGGAAATGAATAAACAAGTGAACTGTGCCTTTAATCATTTAAAGGGCACCTATGGTGAAAAATCTACTTTTCAAGCTGTTTGGACAGACATATGTGTAGGTATAGTGTATAGATTGTCATATTGGGGTGATATAAACACACTCAGTCCTTTTTTTCAATTTAACAACATAAAAACGGTGGACCAATTAGAGCCGTTTTGAGACAGACTGCAACTTGAAGCCGAAGTCACACTAGAGTTTGAGCTTGCGAAACTCTGTCGTAGGGCGCTACGAAATGGGGCGGGATTAAACAAGATGATTAGACATTTTAAAAAGCGAGTGATTGCGCTATGTTTTAAATTTCTGTTCAGAGAGGTCATGTTTTGATTCTGGATTGGTCTCACAAAGTCAAGTGATGCGATTTCGCAGATCAGAGTTCACCAAGCTTGAGCTTTGCACTGCAGCAACCTGTGAAACTCCGACGCATGACCCTGCGTTTCCGGTCTGATGCATTCGCGTGCATATAAATGGAAGTCTATGGGGAGAAAAGCCCAGTGTGACCGCGGCTTAACGTAGGAATGCGGTTCCCCCGCCCACCAATATTGACTGACAGCTGCATATTACCATGTCTCCGTAGTAACGTTTGTAATCATATCCACAAGACAGGACGTGCGCAAATCAACCCTAAATAAAAGGTCTGTTTAGTTTAGGATTATCAATCATCATCAAATGTGATCAAGAGTGAGTTTGACAAGTTTAAAATGTTTTAAAACAGTGCATGTGTGTAATGAATTACAGCGATTTACTTCAGCTTTACTTCATCACCACAGCCGCGTGTCAGAACTATAATTAAAGACGCTTCAATCCCTTTTTGTGGACGTTAAATCAGGTTTATTTTGTACATTATCGTAACAGATATCCATACAGCAGTGGATATTAACCTGTATCCTGTCACATTTGCATGCAAAGACAGTCCAAAGCTAAACGCGCGCGCTGTATGTATGTGCGTGTGTGTCTGCGCTGTGTGTGTGTGTCTGTGTGTGTGCGTGAACTTTGTAACGACATCGTGTGTGACTCATCCTGCAGCTCCACAACAACAAATGCACCAAATAATCATTGATAAAGCTTTTACTGTAGTATTTGTCACTAACGTTATGTAAGATCTGCTTCCTTTATGTCTGTGTCTGTTGTCTGAGGCAGCCGAGGGCGGAGACTGAGGCACGCGCGGCAGGCACATTGAAACGGTGGGTGGGGAGGACTAGCCTTAAAGGCGCAGTACACAAAAACAGCAAAAATCTATTGAGAGCTTTAAAACACCATCTAGTGCAAGCTATAATACATAATGTGATGGGTGTTTTGAGCTGAAACTTTACAGACACATTCTGGGGACACAAAAGACTTATATTAAATCTGGAAAAAGGGGTAACCTAGGTGCCCTTTAAAGTTTCTCTGTTCAAAGTGTCAAAAATGTATGTTGCTTAAATTCCCACCATGCTCATCTAGAAATGTTGGACAGTCACAATAGAGAACATTGTATATACACTGCAATTCAACAATGTACACACAGCCTAATGTTTTTTTATGTAATGATGAGAGTTTCAAATAGTGATTGTTGTTCTTATTTGTTGAGTTAAACCGTCAATCATCAACCAGTGTTGAACCTTGCATACAGTCCCTTCTGTCCTATATATTTCAGTATAAAATCAGACCACAGTTCAGTCAAAGAATTAAAGTGAACTTTAGCCCTATTAAAGCAGTGTGACACATTATCAGTCCACTCGGGTTATCCAGGAAATCCTCCTAATGCGTGCCAAGGGTGAAAGCTTGTGGGAGTTTTCTGTGTTTCTAGATTGAAGTGTAAAATGCTCAGTCAAAAATAAATCTGGCACTCAGGTTTTTTGTGTGTGTGTGTGTGTTATGCTTTAGTACATCCTATTAAAGTCTAAAGAGCCTATGGCCTACTTACATGCCCAAACACACACAAATTCACAGTTTGGTACAACTGAGATGTAAGAAAATTAGCGTGTTTTTTTGTAGAAGCTAAACAAATTCCTCATTACAAAACAAATTTAATAATAGTAGTACTATGATATAGAAATACTTACAGATGGTAATACTGTCCAACTGCTCATTAACGCAAATTTCTCATCAGCAAATCATATGACGGAAACTCAATGCATTTAGGCATGTAGACACGGTCAAGATGATCTGCTGCAGTTCAAAGCGAGCATCAGAATGAAAAGAGACCACACCGGGTGCCACTCCTGTCAGCTAAGAACAGGAATCTGATGCTACAATTCGCACAGGCTTACCAAAATTGAACAATAGAAGATTGGAAAAACGTTGCCTGGTCGGATGAGTCTCGATTTCTGCTGTGACATTCAGATGGTAGGGTCAGAATGGCTAATGGTACACTTTGGGCCTATTAGTACCAATTGAGCATTGTGTCAATGCCACAGCCTACCTGAGTATTGGTGCTGACAATGTCCTTCCCTTTATGACCACAGTGTACTCATCTTCTGATGGCTACTTCCAGCAGGATAAAGCGCGAATCATCTTAGACTGGTTTATTAAACACCATAATGAGTTCACTGTCCTCAAATGGCCTCCACAGTCACCAGAACTCAATCCAATAGAGCACCTTCGGGATGTGGTGGAGCGGGAGATTGACATCATGGATGTGCAGCCGACAAATCTGCAGCAACTGCATGATGCTATCATGTCAATATGGAGCAAAATCTCTGAGGAATATTCCAGTACCTTGTTGAATCTGTGCCCCGAAGGATTCTGAAGGCAAAAGGGGGTCCAATACAGGACAAGTAAGGTGTACCTAATAAAGTGGCCGGTGAGTAGACAGTATAATTATCAATGTTGGCTGATAAAAACAGAAATTCAAAAAATTAAAAATAATAATAATAATTCCTTCAATATTTACTCACCCTTGTGTCATTCTAACCCCCTGAGATTTTTGTTTATCTTCAGAACACGAACGCAGATATTTAAGGTGAGACATTCATAGACAGCAATTGTCCTGAGATGTTCATTGGTGAACAAAAATGTTCTTGGAGCTTTGTATGATTAGAGATGAACCACTGAAGTCACATGGAATGTTTTGACAAAAGGTTAAGAACTTTTCATAATTTTTTATTTATTTATTTATTTATTTTTAGAGTTGAGCTTTAAATCAGAAATACATTTATTATTTTATTTCATTGTTTAAAAAAAAAGTTTATTTTATAATTATCAATAAATAAAATTAAATAATTGATTAAAGTCCACTGTAAAAAAATATATGATCAAGTAGTCATGACAACATATGTTTTTAGTTCATAGTAACTTATTTAACTAAGTTAATCATGTTCTAACTTAATTTTATAAGTTACGCAAGCTCTTTTAGGTCAGTTAAACATAATAGAAGTTCAATGAACTGAAGGTTAATTTGATTCAGCTAACTTGCAGCTTACAACCAGGATTTTTTTACAGTGTATAATGGTCAGAATTATTGACAGATATAACTCTGAATAACTGATTATTGGTTAAAAAAAAATTTGGTATAGGTGCAAAAAAGTAATCAACCAAACAAAAAATACAATTGAAGTTTTCTAAAATCTCTCCTAAAAGAACTCTTCTCTTTTAAAACAAATATGTGGGTTTTGAATTGACAGTTATGGGTTTAAAGAATATCTGAAAAATCCAAAGCCTTTTTTTCCACTATAAAGTTTATTTTGTGGAATGAATGTTGTAAAAATGTTATTTGTTTTCTTCTAGTGAACACTGTGATAATGGTTGTTAAAGAGTGTGTATGAGAAGTTTCAGCTCAAAATGCCAAACAAATATTTTTGTATAACTCTCTGAAACTGCCCTTTTTAAGCTTAAATTCAAACTGTGCTGTTTTGGGGACTGTCACTTTAAACTCAAATGAGATTGTGCTCTCAGGCCTCTCTTCAAAAGAGGAAGGAGCTACAAAGATTTATGCTTTAACATAGCCGCATATTAAACAACAAGACTTACATTATCTCAGTGAAAAACTGAAAATGTCAAAAAAAACAGTGACTTAGAAGATTACTTCTCAGAAGACTACAGCGTTCATTTGTGCATCCTAAAGGGCCGATCACACTAAATAAGCTTTTACAGTCTAAAAACACGAGGATTTGTTAATTTGATATTAAAGATTTGTAAATTCATACAAGTCCAGATAACTAAAAACAGTGACCGCTAGTCTCTCCTCTATCTTCAAAAGTCTCAGTAGTTGTCTTGACAAAACAAACACTGCTGTCACCTCAACGGAAACTCCGCCTCTGCTTTCATTTGATTGGAGAATGAAACAGACGCGACTGACGTAACATGCTTTTTCCGCTCAGAGTTCACTTTTATCAACTGCGAGGCATGTAGGGCGCATAAGCAGCGCGCACAACGCTTGCGGCCGTTAGGGGCCGATCACGCCGAACGCGCTTTTACGTTCCAAAAACATGTGGCACACTGCAATGCCTTTTTGTTGACAGTAAAAAACTAAGTGTGGTGTGCTTTTTATGTCGCTAGGGAACGACTGAATCAGCTGCGTATTGTGCGCGAGTGTTGCTGTTGATATTGTTATAATTGTAATATTTAATAATATTGTGATATTCAAGATTTGTGAAGTCATACAGCTCTGGATAACTCAAAACAGCAACCACAAGTCTTTCCTCTATCTTCAAAAGTCTCAGTAGTTGTCTTGACAAAACAAACACTGCTGTCACCTCAATGGAAACTCCGCCTCTGCTTTCATTTGATTGGAGAAGGAAACAAATGACATAACTTGCTTTTTCCTCTCAGAGTTGACTTTTATTCAACCGCGAGTGCACATGTGCAATGGCAAAAATGTGAGGCGTGCAGGGCGCATAAGCAGTGTGCAAAATGCTCATGGCCGTTAGTAAATCATTAAAAAAAAGGCGCCTTTCAAGACAAAAAAAGAGCGTTCGATGTGATTGGCTCCAGTATACTATTCAAAAGATGCGCTTCTCAAAGCAAAAAGTGCATTCGCTGTGAACGGCCCCTAAAACTCTACATTTATAATGCCTCTTAGTCGCTGACATCTTTGGTAGGTGGAGCAAAATCTCTAACAAGGAACGGCTGCTTCTCACTCAGGGCTGTGAGAGATCATCACTGATGTGAATGTCAATCAAAGTTTTTGTGCAGACTGTTTGTGATTCTAAAAACTAGAATTAAACCTTTTTTTACCATTACAGGCTGGCTTTATTTACACACTGTTGCCACACAACTGTGTTTAAGCCCCTTATAAAAGTGATTTGTGCATAATAGGTTCCCTTTAATGTCACACTCATCTTGTTGGTAACTAAACCCTTCCATATGGCTGGAACTTTATAATAAGATTATGATTTAACAAATGTGATATTCACTCATGGGTTTAGCAGTCTGCCTTCTGGGTGGGATTTAAAACAGAAAAGAGCTTGGTTGGGAATATGGATCAAAGTTCTTCCAAACAATGTCTGCATCAGGATCATCTGGAGTTGATCAGCACGGATGCAGATGTTTACAGCTGTTCAGGTGTCATATTTGGGATTATAGTGTTCTACGAAACGTCAGGATGAAAAATAAACAATCCAAGTTCGTTTTTAGAGTTTACACAAACTATTGTTAGCCATGTTCAAGCATCGAAACATTCATCTGTATCTGTTATTGTCAGAAATACGAGAAAATATATTTCTTTTACGGTCCCGTGAAGTGCTTTTTTTCTTTTGTTCAATGTTTGACGTAATCACATGAAGAGGGTAAAGTGTAGATAGGATACAGCAATGGTGCGCATATCAATATAACATCATTTTTGTGACACTGTATAACAATAATTCATATTTTTACAGTACTGTGATGGTTGGGTTTAGGGTTGGGGTAGATGTTAAAAAACATATGCAACCGTATTTGATTCAGCAACAACCCATGAAAAGAGGGTGGGACACAAAGTAGCCCCACCCCTTAAGAAAAAACAACCAATAGCTTTTTGTGGTTAAGCTCAAGCGCATCAAATGAAAAGCAAATAGGTGTGTTCGACTTCATGCAGCGGTGCGAAGATCGATCGAAATCTGTCTTAAAGCGGTGCATGCCGGTTAGAAATTTTGGCCGGATTGATGCTGCACCGACGCCACGTGACTGTCACATGTGGCATCAAAGTACCACGACAGCGCTCCGAGATCAGACGACTGATTCAGCCGGTGCAGCTTCTGAAGGGCAACTGCCAGAGCTACAATGACGACACTGATGTAACACGATTGGCCGAGTTCACAGCAAGACAACAACCACGTGTGTTTTGGGTTTATTATTGGACAAATTCCGTCTCACAAATTTCAAAACAAACAATTAACTTTTTAAACCATCTCTATCTTGTACACATCATGCTTATTAAAAGACTACAAATATTTTACTGCAGTATCATCTTTTGTTAAATTATTTGTTCATAAAGACTAGATTGTTTGAACAGGTTTATTCTGCCTTTTTATACAGACTACTGTATTATACATTTTAGTTAATAACCAAATATTAACTCAAATAAGTCTTACAGACTTATAATCAAATAATTATCATTATTGATCCTGACACCCCTATGAAGATTTCTTAACAAATTAAGCAAAAAAAAATATTTTATTAAATATAAACATATTTGATTATAAAATATTTAATTTTTTGCTAAGCCGTTTATGCAGAAATGTTAAAAGTGATTTTCTATAGTATTTTCTACTTAAAGTGTAGCTCATTTATTTTGGTCCTTTTGTTCAATCTCTTTGGGTTAAAATGCTTTTTAAAATGCTTTTATTATCCAAAATAATCTTAATCATTGTTTAAGACTTAATCAAAACACCTTGTTTCAGGTTTTACATTAATATATATTGGAAAGTTTTATATCTATAAATGTAAATAAATGTAAACCCCTTTTAGCATATTCAAACTAGCACTGGAAAAGTGTTGACATACCATTTAACATCTAGTAGCCCAAAGAGTGGTTTAAACTCCAAGAATTTGTGCTTATTGTTTTGTTTAATAGGCCTATTAGTGGATATTTATTTCCTTTTATGTGCCCTCTCGTTTTCCCCTTATTTCTCATGCGTTTGTTATATAAGCTACTTGAATTTAATTCATAATTCCCTTGTTTAAAATTAACTATAGAGACTGTATTTAGATTTTTTTTGTACTGTAAATGTTATTTAAAAAATAAAAATAAATGATGATGACGCCATGTGATTTTTAATGACTGCCGCAACTTTGAGCCCCGAAGTGTCCGGCTGATTAGCTGCGCCTGCGCTTGGCTAATCACGTTGATCACCGGCTGCAGCTGTGCTTCGTCGAACGCACCTATTGATAAGCATCTTGAAGGGGGCGTGAGATACTAGAGAGCATTTGATTGGTTAAGAATTGATGAAAAACTGAAAGGTGAAAGTGACAAACTGTCAGTGGTGGAAAGAGTACTGAAAAATCATACTTAAGTAAAAGTTGCTTGCCTAAAAATGTAGTGCAGGTAAAGTAAAAGTATCTGTTGTAAATATTCCTCAAAGTATGAGTAAAAAGTAGACCTTTAAAGAGTACTCAAGAGTAGTGAGTAATACGCTGTAAAAAGCTGTTGCATTTACTTGTAATTTGTAGATGTGTGTAAACGTAACATTCTGTAGTGCATTTAGTTATTGCCCAGCAGGCACACAGCGTCATAAGACATTAATATTAGGTTAGATTTAGGTCGTGACATCAGGTGACCAAAATTCAATGTCTAGCCAATATCTAAGGACAATGTTATTTGATGTCCAATAATGATGTCATATGACGTTGATATTTGATTGAGGTTGATATTAGGTTGTGTTAGAAAGTGACCAAAATCCAACGTCGAATCATCAAATCAACATCATATTGACGTCAAAAACTGACATTTATTCGTCAGGTATGACAACCAAAATCCAATGTCTGATTGACGTCATAGTGGTAACGTCCACACAACATAATGCTGTAACATCATTAGACACTGATGTTTGATTGATTGCAGGTTGGTTTTTGGACATTGACATCTGCCTGACGTTGGGTTCTGACATCAACCCGATTTTTATTTACAAACAAAATGCAATGTCCCCCCGACGTTGGGGTACAATGTCAATCTGGCATCATGTTGATGTCCTGTGCCTGTCATTTTCTCAACATTGACATGCATCTAAACAGTCTCTCGGTCAATGCGTGTAAAGATTTTGGGCATCTTCTTGGACACTTTTAATGCTTTCAAACAGTTTGCTGCAATTATAAATCACCCAAGTCTTGCGGTTGTTCAGTATGATGTGATTTACCTTCTATGTGCGATATGATTGGACTTCCTAATGCAAATCTTGTCGCTGTTTTGCAGCACACTAGCTTATAAACATCCTTAAAACTAACTGATACTGATTCTAACATCTAAAAACTTTATTTTAATTTTATGGGACTCTTAATATCTGGGTTAATTACATGTCAATCTTGGGTATTTTTGATAACTGTTGCATATGCAATTAAACAGGACATAATTAAGTAATCGGCACTCTCTAATAAACACAGAAAAAACAAATACAGTTTAATTCTGTAATTTATTTAAGACCACAAATGCACTCATAATCCAAGTACATGTGCATATATTTATTCTACAGGGACATAGATCTTGTATTAAAACCTTATTGCTGCACATGTTAAATACACAATCCTTTTATAAATCTATAAAAGGAAAGATATCTTCATGGGGAGGAAAGAAAACATGTCTGTTGTGCTACAGGTTTTTTTGCGATGCATGGTTGTACAGTTACTCAAGACGCTTAGAACAGTGACACATGCTACTCAGAAACAGGATGGATGGAAAGCAGAGGGGAAAGCGTTTTTTAAAAGTCCACAGAAGCAGCAATATGAAGCAGCACCGTAAGAAAAAAACAGACAATGTTCAATATACAACGCATGGCCGTTTCAATAAGGTCTAGTTCGGGACATCTTGTTATATTTGGGCGTAGTTATTTACAGCTTTCTCGTAGAATCACAATGGCATACATGCATCTTTTATTTTGATTTGAACTAATCCTGTCATTCTCACACAAATAATGGCTTTTTTTCTCTCGTTTTTTTATTATATAGCCTAATTTAAAGAGATAGTTTAATCAAAACTCCAAAAATATTTAGGTTAGTAGGTGACTTTGTAGCATTAAATAATATTTTAGCTGAAACTGTGGTCTGAGGTCACTATGGCCACCAATATTTAAGAGTCAAAAACAAACAACAACAAAAAAACACCAAACTTTGCATGAAAAAACACAATTCACACAGACAAAAAAGCTTTTGTCTTTTTTTTAACGCTTACTTGATGTGGTTTTGGACTTTTGAAAAAGGGTTAATGCGAATATTGGGAGACGGAAACACATTTCCCACCAGACACACATCATAAGACATTAATATTAGGTTAAGGTCATCAGCGTCTAAGGACAATGTTATTTTGACGTCCAATAACGACATGAAATACTTTTACGTATTACGTACAGTACTCTTACGGCGTTAATATTTAGTTGATTTTAGGTTGTGCCGGAAATTGACCAAAATCCAACGTCGAGCCAACATCTTAAACCAACATCATATTGATGTCAAATATGACTTTTATTCGTCGAGCATGGCAACCAAAATCCAATGCCTGATAGATGTCATATTGGTAACGTCCACACAACGTCAAGCTGTAACATCATTAGATACTGATATTTGGTTGTTTTTAGGTTGCGTTGGAAAGCAACCAAAATGTAACGTCTGTCTGACGATGGACATTGACGTCGGCCTGACGTTGGGTTCTGACGTCAACCTAAGTTTCATTTCCAAACACAATGCAACGTTCTACGATGTTGGGGTACAACGTCAATATGACGTCATGTTGACGTCATATGCCTGATGGGTTGCTGGATAAACGCTGATCTAGCTAACATTACACTCATTACTATTACCAATATTACATTCATCCACTCTAACAACTTGCACCTAATTTGTATTTGTTCTTTTTTTCTTTGTTTTCTAACTTTGAAAAGATTTATGATGGAAACCATTAATAAAGTTATCGTTAATAAAGTTAACGATAGCCATGCTTCAATATACCTATTTTTATGCGCATTTTGGACTATCGCATAAAAATAATCTTAATAAAAATGCAAAGATGCTCCTAAATTTTGAAGATGAGTAGGATAAATTTTTTATCCAATAAGAAAAAATGTGCATGAGCTACAATGCAAACACATTTACCGAATAAATTCCAGCATATGCCTCAAAAAAGTCATGCGAATTGTTTTGAAAGATTACATCATCATTATAAAAAAAGCTTTTCTTTCAAAACTGTGCCACAATAGAATGGCATTAAGGGACAAACCAGTGGTCAAACCACATTGCCTGATATCTGTTGTTTTGGTCATTCTAAAATGCCTTTTTAGCCAAAGTCAGTCATCAAAGTGGTTCAGTATTATTAACTAGCAGAACTGTTCTGAGCGTCTACACTCTTAAAGAGTGGTCTCATGCCTTCAAAAACCAATTAGGATTTCATTCATTGTATTTTGTCTGTCTTTTAAGGTACAAGTAATTTATTTTATAAGAAAAAAATGCCCAGTGGCTTCTTCTACCACAGCAAATTCCATTTTTATTTTACTTTTTTGATATTTAGTGCCAGTTTATCAGGAAGTGACCATTTTGTTGCATTTGCCTCTTTGGATGGAAAGTGCTTTCTTTTTCGCAGGTGTTTTATGCAGTATTCCAGTTTTGTGCATAAGCTTAATTTGTATATTTGGGTGGAAGCTTTCTCACACAGAGTGATTGGTTCATATTTTAGGACCTTAGTGTAGCCAGCAGGCACAGAACGTCAGATTGAAGTTGTACCCCAACGTCGTCGGGACCTAAAACCAATCAAAAATCAGTGTCTACTGATGTTACACTTTGACATTGTATATATGTCACATTATGACCTTAATATTATGTTGGATTTTGGTTAGTTAATGCCACAGATGTTACACTTTGACGTTGTATAGACATCACGTTATGATGTTAATATGATGCTGGATTTTTGTTAATTAATGCCACAAATTGAAACCAAAGATCAGCGTCTACTGATGTTAGACTTTGGCATTGTATGGACATCAAGTTATGACGTTAAGATGACGTTGGACTTTGGTTGGTTAATTCCACAA
>CAIGQZ010001464.1:1716891-1738920 GCA_903798205.1 Danio tinwini | reverse complement strand
TATTACACACACACACACACACACACACACACACACACACACACACACACACATATATATATATATAAATAAATCTGAAGTAGAATTAATTTGATTTAATTTACCAATGATTTAAAAACATAATAATAAACTGCATTCTACAAAAATGTTTTATTGTAAAGTTCCTGAAGGGTCACTAACTCTTCATGTCTCCTTAACCAAACATCTATTTCAGATCATCGACTCATTAGCAGAGACTGAAAGATCTGTTATGGGTGTGACAAAGGAGACATCCAAAACATGTAGTGTTAATGGTCCTCCATGAACAGGGCTGAGAAACACCGTTGTAAGAAATACCATTATTGCAGTAGTCACCAATGATATTGCATATTTTTCCAGCTTCATGGAGCCCTACTATAAAGTGCAAAAGAACATAACTTTATTGGGAAATTGATTTACCTTTTCTTTTAACACAAATACAAAGGTTTTACTACACGTTATGGTTAGTGTAGCACAAAAACAAAGGCTGATTTGAGGTTATAATGGTATAACTAAAATAACTATTAGTTTGACATATGTAATAAAACTTTAAATAGCTCTACATTTTGTAAGGGTTTTTAAAATGTTTAAGACATTTCTGTTCACAGCAGACAAAGCACTCTTTCTCTTGTAGATGAAGGTGTGTTAAATGGGTTTAAGGTTCGTCTGATGGCAAATGCACAAGGAAGCAGATTAGCATCTGAATTTCAACAAAGTTAAAGGAAAGCATTTTATTTACATGCTCTTGTTCAAAGGGCTTGCTTGCACAACACATTACCTAAATTTCATTCAAAAGGCTCAAGCTACATGCAGTCGAGCTGAAGTTATCCTTACACCTGGCAAATTCTGACTTAATGTTACTTTTTATTCAATCAGCAAGTTTTTCTGACCGAAAATGACAAAGGCTTCTCCTAAAAGATAATAAGACTATGTAGAGGCAAAGAGGCAATGTACAAAAAAATCTCAGCTTTATATTTAAACAAAGTTATTCTTCCCACCAAACACTTCCCGTCTCCTAAGTAAACTTCTTCTGAACTAATTTTAAAGGCATACATGTATCCTTTGCTACCTTTGATATTCCACAGTCATGAGCATTTCTTATCTGACAGTTGAGCTACAAAAATAAAGGTGGCGTCTTGAAGCACTGTTGGGGTCACTATTTATCCCTTTTGATGGCAAATCTTTCAAGAAGATAGTATCGAAGTAAGCAAATACCCCTTAGCTATCATCAAAGCTCTATATACAGTTGTACAGTTGAAATCAGAATTATTATCCCTTTAAATTATTATTTTTTCCCAAATGATGTTTAACAGATTTAGGAAATTTTCACAGTAGTTTTTTTTTTCTTTGTCCTTTGTTTTATTTCGGCTAGAATAAAAGCAGTTTTTTTTTCTTTTTTTTCCCCCGATAGTCTACAGAACAAACTATCATTTATACAATTTGCCTACTTACCCTAACCCGCCTAGCCTTTAAATGTCACTAAGCTGTATAAAGTGTCTTGAAAAAGAGTAAAATATTATGTACTGTCATCATGGCAAGGATAAAAAAAATTGGTTATTAGAGAGGAGTTATTAAAGGTATTGTTTTTAAATGTGTTGAGGAAGTCTCTCCATTAAGCAGAAATTGGACGAAAAAAATAAACAGAGGGGCTAATAATAAAGGGTGTTTAATAATTCTGACTTCAACTGTATGTGATTAAAAGTTTAAATTTAAAATGGTTATTTACATTTTAACTAAGACTATCAAATTGACTGTTTTGATAATTATGCTGACAGCAGTGTGTGTCTTAACACGACAATGAAACAGAAGTTATTTTATTAAAGAGAAAACCGAAGAGATATAAAATATTATCCTTACCAATAACTTCTCACCCGATACGCCTCGATTATTGAACACCACGCATCTGAAAAACATAAAAAAGGAGTCAGAAATGTTTCACCAACAAATAGTTTTCTGAATGAATCGTCTGAATCAATGATACAGTCAACTGCTTTGCTTCTAAATGAATCAGCTGTGTTGAAAGAATTGTTTGAATTGAATTGTTTTGATTCAACAAAACTTTCATAAACATTTGACTCTTTTTAGATATTATAGGTTTAAAATCTTTGTCCATGACAGGTCTAAACCAGTCGAGGTTTTGGCTGCAGCATATTCAGAAAAAATATCAAGCCTGAAATTTCATTTTTGTCAAAATTGCACACCCCTATTTGTAAGTAACTTGAAAGCATCTACTAAATAAATAAATATGAGAAGACCAAATGATTTAGATGTGGTGAACAGATTACTGTATTTGTAACAGGATTATACTAAGTATATTAATTTCACTATATTTTCCTCTTGTTTAGTTAGTATCAATTTAAAAATGTTTGGTATTTATAAATATAAATGTAAAAAGGGTCTGTAAGATGATAGTGGTTTCACCCCTTTTCCCCTTGGGGTTAACATCAAGGTATAATCCAAGCAGCCATACCTGCTGTATCACTGTTTGAGCTGTCTTGTCCACCTTTCTCTTGAACTGAAGAGGTATGTTATACCTGTTTCATGTTGTTACAGAAAACTTAGCACTGGTCGTAAATAACTTGCTTTATTTACTGATGTAAGAACAATTGTTATATTGTAGAATGTTATTTTTGTTGACCGTGTATAGTTTACATTTTAATGGTGTGAGCTGAAGCTGCCAATCTGTCTAAATACAATAGCATTCTCTGTGCAGATGCATTTATTATACTTCTATTTTAATTATGTAATATGAAGATTGTCGTGGTGCATATGCAAGTTCTTATAAGAGTACAGAGTTATTTTATTTTCTATATTATGTACTTTTTATGTTTGTATTTTCTTTGTTGGTCCTATCCAGAGTTGGGTGTAACGCGTTCCACAGTAATGCCTTACTGTATTCCTCTAATTACATTTGAGGAACGCAGTAATGTAACGAATTACATTTTTAAATGTGTGTAATTTGATTAGTTACTAAAGTCAACGTAATTGTGATACTTGCGTTGCAAATTTAGTTTTTGGATTAAAAAAATGCTTTCAAATCACATTTTCAGCTGCACCGTCAGTTAATAAGCATACGCTTTTAAATTGCTGGAGAACACGAGTCAAAATGGTTGCTGACAAAAGTGGTTGCTTCAATTGCAAATACAGACATTACTTTGATTTCAGACTCAAAATGGTGTGCTTTCGTTATTAATTCAAAACTACGCAGATCAACAGAGAAAACGGTGACCTATGCGCACATAAATCCCCACCAACTATTCATGTCAATAAACAATGTTTATATTTATAACTACAGAACTTTAAATTACTTTTAATATTTCATAAATTGTCCAGCACTGGATATGATATTTCTAGCTTTTCCATAATCGTGGAAAGGTTGCAAATAACAATGAAATCAAATGTCAACAATAGATGGGTTTCCAGCCAAGTGTCATGCCTCCTGACAGAACAGCTGTGTGAGGTTTGAAAGACATTTGTTTATGCTGACCTGTAGTTTGCCACAACATTTCCACTGGGTCTGTGTGTTCTTTGGTCTGGTATTTCTGCAGGGTTAGCTTTACTTTATGCCAGATCATCTTGATGCTAAGTTGGTAGTCGAAATACTTACACCTCTAGAGGTTTCTGCACATTGGTATATAGTTGCTAGGGCTTTAGGGGTTGCTACAGTAGGTAGAATTAGTCATTTCTTTTTTTTTTTTTTTATTGTATCCTTTATATTAACTTGTATGAGCTGTGCAGCCATTCTTGAATCTTTTTGGCCCAAGACTTCCTGTCTCATTCACTTTCATTCATTTTAAGACATTTAAAAACAGCTTGTTGCAAACTGATCTTTTCTTATTATATCATTCTACTTATTATGTAGTCATGAACACACTTGTTTTTTAAAGCAAGTAGTTTGACCCTTTTCTGCCGTTTATTATTTAGTCGTTTCTAAATCAGATCTACTAAAACAATCACAAAAATTAGCAAACTTCTGCATTGAACAATAAGGTAAATAGTGCCACTGATATATAGTTATGATTACCAGCGATCTAGCGGCTGCAGATACAGATTACAAATCCGCTGGTTTATGGACTACAAGTTCCAGTCACGCTCCGCTTACACACACACACACACACACACACCTGCTCCTAGTTTCCGGTGATTACACAGACACAGCTCAAGCTCACCATTCATTACCTGGACTATAAAGAGAGCACCCACACTAACATCACTGCTGAGTCTTGTTTATGTCATGTTAACATTACGACGCGTTTTCCTTGCCTTGTTTTGCTGTGTTAGACCCATGCCTTGTTTATGTTGTCTGCTGACTGCCTGTACTGACCATTTGTTTGTTATCTGACCACGACTCTGGATTCCCTGTATACATCTGTTTGCTCCTGATTGTGATCATTGTCTGCCTGACCATTCTCTTTATAATAAATCCTGCATTTGGATCCGCACTCAGTTGTCAGCGTCACCCCTGTGACATATATAAAATCTTTTTTTTTTTTTTAGGGAGTCCTCTCCAAAATGGCAGGACTAATAAATTCACATCAAATCAGATACAAAGGGTGCCAGTAGTCTAGTGGTCAGTGCACCTACATATAGCACATTGCGCTGTTTCTTTTCAGACCTCACGGACCTGTCCAAATCCAATTCTCTCTTATTTCACTTCTTGTTAGTATTGTTCTATCAAAATAAAGATAAAAATGCCAGAAATAAAAAAAAAAACTAAATTAGGCTCTATTTTCATATTACAATATACTCACAGGCCACTTAATTAGGTACACCTTGCTGGTACTGAGTTGGACCCCTTTTTGCCTTCAGAACTGCCTTAATCCTTTGTGGAATAGATTCAACAAGTATTCCTCAGAGATTTTAGTTCATATTGACATGATAGCATCAAGTAGTTGCTGCAGATTTGTCGGCTGCACATCCCTTATGTGAATCTCCCATTACACCACATCCCAAAGGTGCTCTATTGGACTAAGCTCTGGTGACTGTGGAGGTCATTTGAGTTCAGCGAACTCATTGTCATGTTCAAGAAACCAGTCTGAGATGATTCGCGCTATATGACATGGCGCGTTGTCCTGCTGAAAGTAGCCATCAGAAGATGGGTACACTGTGGTCATAAAGGGATGGACATGGTCAGCAACATAACTCAGGTAGGCTGTGGTGTTGACATGATGCTCAGTTGGTACTAAAAGGCCCAAAGTGTGCCAAGAAAATATCCCCCACACCATTACATCACCACCACCACCACCAGCCTGAACCATTGCTTTCATGTTTCCATGCTTTCATGTTGTTGATGCCATGTTTTCATGTTGTTGAAAAAATTGTGACCCTACCATTCAAATGTTGCAGCAGAAATCAAGATACATCCTGGTACAGGATGAGCTGTGTGCCAAAAACAATCAGAGGTTTGTTCAACATGTATAACTTGCTTTAACACCTCAGTATTCACAAACAATGACAGAGTTTGTGCCACTACATTAGCCTTTGTGACACTTTCTTAGGCAATGATGTCTTTTGACCATAATAAAGTATGATTTGTTATTTTGCTTAGCTGCTTTTATCTCATGCTATCATTTCCTAGCACATGGAAGCTTTGAATAAACCCCCATTCAGCTGCCTCTTTATCACACAGAGTACATGTATAAGCTGATAAGAGAAGAGTTATCTGACATAACATGTGACATGTTGAATGTGCAGTCAATGTGACCTACAGTCAATGCACATTCCTTCAGGGCCAGTAGCTCTTACAGTATTTATCAGATAATAACTTCTATGAGGTTTCTATTTTCATTTTTCTGAACAGGTTTTATGTTGCTCTTATGAAGCTGATTTGCTTTTAATTCCCATTTTTGGTATTACAGTGATGTAAAACAAATGTTTGCCCCCTTATTTTTTTATTATGAGGATCTTTTTGTCTACTTCATATTGTCAGGCAGGTCTTATTTAAGTGATTTCTTGATAGCAAACAGGTGTGGCAGTAATCAAGCCAGGGTATAAAGCCGTGGTCACACTGGACTTTCCTCCCCATAGACTTCCATTCATACGCACGCGAATGCGTCAGACCGGAAACGTAGTTTCGCAGGTTGCTGCGGTGCAAAGTTCAAGCTTGGTGAACTCTGACCTGCGAAATCGCATCACTTGACAGCGTGAGACCAATCCAGGATCAAAACATGACCTCTCTGAACAGAAATTTAAAACATGGAGCAATCGCTCGCTTTTTAAATGCCTATTAATCTTGTTTAATCCCGCCCCTTTTCGCAGCGCCGTACGACAACTCTATTGTGACTTTGGCTTAAATCGGCGTTATGTTTTATGGGGCAATGGGGGCAAACACATTTTCACACAGGGCTATGCAGTTTGGAATTTTGTGTTCTCTTTATAATAAAAACCTTCATTTAAAAACCGCATGATTTGTTTACTTGTTCTTGACTAGCATTTAAATTTGTTTGATCTATAACGTGGCAACCATACAAAAAAAGAAATTATTAACAAACACTTTTTCACACCATGTGTATATACTGTACATATTCTAGAGCTGCATGATTAGTGTTAGTCCCTTAAAACATGCTGCATTTTTCAGTGTGTTCACAATTTCCACTGAAACAGGAAGATTAGAACTAAAAGTAGTGTTTTGTTTATATAACAGCACGACCAGAGGTCTGTTGCACAAAACGAGTTAAACAAATGTCAGGATGCAAAGTAAGTTTCAGTTAAGATCAGGTTAAGTTGCTTTACAACAATTGATAAACGTTCTTTGTTAACTCAGGGTTTAATGCAGAGTTTGTGATTTAACTTTGGATAGCATGCAGCTGAATGTGTGACATGCCAATCACACAACACATGAGAGAGTCAGTTTGATTGATTTCTCACATGATATTCAGTGCAATTCATGTCCCAGTTGAATATTCAATGATATCATAATCAGATATATTTTAAAACATATAATATTATATTTTATATAACAGTTCTGTCTGGTTCTCGAATCTGATTGGCTGATAGCTGTGTGGTATTCTGCAATAACAGCACTCGTACAGCCTCCTCACCCTTCTGTTTTACTCCATCCACACAGCAGTGACAGCAGATCAATACACTCACTTTGACAAATATTGCAGCTGTTGGACAACATAATGTACTTTAGGCTTTTCAGGCAACAATATAGTTGTTTAGATTGTAACTATGCAGTTTATTTATAAGTATAATGCCTAATTTAAAATTTTTATAATTTCAGAGATACAGCGGGTCGGCATACATACTGAGCAGAGCACAGACAGTTGACGCTCTGCCACCAGATGACAAGCGAGACCGCATAAGCCCTTAAAGGAGAAAGTGTCATTTCAAACTAAAAACAGGTAAGCGACATTCTGAGTCGATCTCTCTCTCTCTCTCTCTCTCTCTCTCTCTCTCTTTTGTATGTTGTATGTTTATACCATAATAACTTGGTAGTGTTTGCTTTCCTTTGACTTTTTCGGGGTTAATTATGCGATCTCCCGATTGCAACAGAGAAATACTAGGAAATGTCTCTAGACTGATGGCATTTCATGCCGTTCAGCCTTATATTCTTAAAATGTGAGCAAAATAAGCTGTTCTGTCATAACTGTAGATATTACGCTAGAGAATCATTCAAAAACTAGCTCTAAAGTGACATTGGTGAAATTAGCAACGGTTTCTGCTTTTCTAACGTCAGCTGCAGATGTAAATGAATGATCAATCAACTCATTTTAATAATGTAGGTTTAAAAGCTTTATATATTAAAACATATAATATAAATATTTCAATGTAAAAATGAATCTAAAGTTGTTATGAATATTAATGAACAATTCTAAAATATTAGAATATATAAAATATATAGTATAAATAAACATGATTCATATAATCTTATGATTCATAAATATCATTTTAACTCAAATGTTTTTATTGTAAAAGGATTTTGTTTAGAGCACAAAAAGACACATGGGGACTAATTGTGGCTTTACTGCAATAGATATATCTCACTTTACTCAGCTGAATGGCCTAGTTTGCGTTTGAGATCTCCAACTCAGAATAAAACCTAAGTGTAAGTTACCAAGGCAACCAAACCGATCAAACCCAACACCTCTTCTCGAGCCCAAAAACTCAAACTTTGCTTAACGTAGTGAACCTAACCTGAATTTACCTGGGTAAAAACCCAAACTGGATTTGTGCAACAGGCACCAGAGCTGTTATGCATTAAAAATTCACATTTCACAGCTTTTGACAGTGTCCGTCTATTAAGAATGTCATGAAGAGTCATGAGAATGATGGGTCCATCTAACTGTTTCTTCTCCTAATATCATCAATCTTGTCTATATGCCAAATAAAAAAAAATCTGTCCATTATTATTCATTCATTTTCTTTTCGACTTGGTCCCTTCATTAATCTGGGGTCACTACAGCGGAATGAACCGCCAACTTATCCAGCATATGTTTTATGCAGCGGATGCCCTTCCAGCTGTAACCCAGCACTGAGAAACATCCATACACTACAGACAATTTAGCTTACCCAATCATTCACACACATACACTAGACAATTTAACTTACCCAATTCACCTATACCACATGTTTTTTGGACTGTGGGGGAAACCGAAGCACCTGGAGGAAACCCACATGAACACGGGGAGAACATACAAACTCCACACAGAAATGCCAACTAACCCAGCTAGGGCTAAAACCAGCGACATTCTTGCTGTGAGGCACTTGAGCTACCCTTTGCACCACCATGCTGTCTTATTATTATTATTATTATTATTATTATTATTATTATTAAGAGAGAGAGAGAGAGAGAGAGAGGGAGAGATTTAATAAAATAGACTAAAACAGTAGTTTTTCAATAATTAAAATCATTTTCATATAAATTAAATATAAATTGCAAGTAAATTGCATCCAGATATCATCCTTCATGTGCAGTGACCGTGCTCACAAACACAGACTGTACAGCTGAGGATTTAAATCCAGAACTGTCACTTTCTTCACATATGTATGTTATTTTACTACATTTCATATTAATAATTCCAGGTTGCAATGTCAAGCAATTATAAATTAGAATGATCCTTTATCATTACAATGTAGAAACAGCTTAAATTCCTTAGTCACTTCGATCACACAGCAGTATATGTGATGTACAAGCAAGGCAAAAGTGCTCTGCTGGTTAATAAAGCCATGTAGGAACTTCTATTTGAATTTTATGTTAGTTTCTCCTGTAAAACTAGGATTGCTTTTGGTACACGTGCACAGAACCAAAAGTCCTGGACCAAAACATTACCATATGCATTACCTAACAAAAGTCTTGTCTCTTATCCAAGTTTTAGGAACACCAAAAAATAACTAGACTTCTAGTTTATCATTTGGTATCAGAAGTGGCTTGCATGAAAGGCAAAGGTCTCTAGATTACGCTTATTTTACCAAAATAAAACATGATCATGCTTTGATTTTGAAATATTTAATTAGTGCAGTAAAGTTTGACTTTGCTTAGACAAAAGTCTTGTCACTTAACAGAAATAATGTTCAGTATAGAATATAAAGTCATGGTGCAGTGGAAAAAGAATGAATATTGTGTATGACTCCAATGAGCTTGGATGACTGCATCCATAGATCTTTGCAATGACTCAAATAACTTAAGTCATCTGGAATGGCAAAGAAAGCATTCTTGCAGGACTACCAGAGTTAATTAAGATTCTTTGGATTCATCTTCAATGCCTCCTTCATCTTACCCCAGACATGCTCAATGTTCATGTCTTGTGACTGGGCTGGCCAATCCTGGAGCACCTTGACCTTCTTTGCTTTCAGAAACTTTGATGTGGAGGCTGAAGTATGAGAAGGAGCTCTATCCTGATGAAGAATTTACCTTCTCTTGTGGTTTGTAATGTAATGGGCAGCACAAATGTCTTGATACCTCAGGCTGTTGATGTTGCCATTCACTCTGCAGATCTCTTGCACATCCCCATACTGAATGGAACCCCAAACCATGATTTTTGCTTCACCAAACCTGACTGATTTCTATCAGAATCTTGGGTCTATGCAAGTTCCTTTTAGGTCTTCTGCAGTATTTCTGATGATTGGAATGCAGTTCAACAGATAATTCATCGGAAAAATCTACCTTCTGCCACTTTTCCATATGATCAACTAGAAGTTATTTGTTACTCCTACAACTGGGATCGATGACAAGACTTTTGTCAGAGAGTGTATGTGAAACTTTACACCTCAATAACATTAAACATCTGAGTCTGACTTGCATGTAGTTGTCATTTTTTTTTAACTGCTTGAGGTACCGCTTATTGCTAGCGTCATGAAAAAAAATGTTAAACAAAACATTGTTCTCTTATCCCGGTTCGGCACGCCAGTATCCGGTATAGTTTTTATAAAGTAGCTGCTAATCAGCTAATGTTCAATAAGTTTGACTAAACATTCATTTTGGATTGATTATTGTTTAGAAAATATCTTCACAGATAAGTTTACAACAAACAGGATTCAGTTTATTAGTTTCTTTGGTCTCTGCAAACAGTGACTGACTGTAGCACACTTCTGACAGAAATTCAATGTTGTCAAGGCTGTAACGTGATTGGTTATCAAATCTAATTTGATCCAATCTGCTCTTTACAGTTTCTATACACAAATACAAAGCTTGGATGTTCAGCTGCAAAACAAATAGTTTATATAACATACGTCACTGCTTATGTGTTACATTTAGAAGCTGGTGGGGCTTTTTTTCGCTGTGGTATGGAAAGTTGGTCTTAGCTAAGCTGCAAAGCTGGACAAAGCTGCAATTCATTAAGTAGAGAACAGAGGCCAAAGAAAGATGCTGAGTGAGCTACCCCGCAGCTTCCCGCCTCTACTGCTTACAAGAATGCCTTTCTGACAGATGCCCGAACATGGAGAAAGTGCCCATCTCTGCATCCCTGAAGGGTTTAATACAGAGCTCAGTTATTTTTTGTTTGTTGCCTCTCTCTATCACTCTCTCATCAGAGGCGAGGCCAATAAAGATATCACAGTAGCACTGTAAAAATTGATCTACTTCAGTTACATGTGTTCTGGAGCCTGCTAGGGCAATAGTTACAAAAGCATTGATTCAAGTCTTTTTGAACCTAAGGAACAACATTTGCATGCCAGCAGTAATAATGTTGCTTTTTGAAATGCACTACAGATGCAGGTAGAGCTGAAAGTTCAATTGGAGAAGCAAAATAAAGCATTTGATTAACTGGAAATGTAATAAAGGTTAATAACAAATGTACTGGAATACTAAAATCCACACTGAAACACTATGTAAGTTTTGGACTCTTCTTAAGCATTAAAATACTTTAATATGCAACCCAGGCTCGTTCTGAAAACGTAGTCCTGTGGACTATTCTGGAGACTGCGAAATACGCCCCGGGAGGTAAGTATTTTTGCAGTTTTTGTTTTCCGCTGTGTGCGCTTTTTCATATCTCAAATTTCTCTTGAGAGTGCTGTTCGCGCCCGCTGTTCTCACGTAAACCCACCAGAGGCCGCTGTCGTCTGTCTGTCTGTCTGACTGAATGACTGACTGGCTGGCTGACCAATCGACTGACCTACCCTCCTCCTTCCCTAAACCCAACCAATTTTATTGATTGACCCGCCCACCCACTTCCCTAAACCCAACCAACAGTTTACAAAAGCCGTCCAGAAAAAGAAAAGCCCTCGTCTGATTTTTACCACATTTTCTGATTTTACCGCATACTCACCCTGTTATTTACTTGTTCATTTAATTTTTTTGATACTGATTTCTGGAACCGCTCTTACCCGGACTCGAACCTCGTCGTCGTCATGGTCAACTCCTCTCTGCTTATCAAGTCTGCCGTGGTAACATGACGAGCTAACGGGACAAACTGTTTGTGGCGGGAAAGCCCTCCACATGGAGGTAAGCGGTCAGCTGGTAAGCGCAAAAACATCTACGGGACTACGTTTTTAGAATGAGCCTGTGTTAATATGTTTGCAGATATTTAAGAAACGTGTGTTAAGTGAACATAGTTGTTTATCTGAAAAGCAATGCTAAAGTCATATATTTTGCTTTGCATTATGTCCCAGAACGTCTGTCTTTGCTTTGGTCATTTAACCTGCCCAATGCCAGTTTAGCCAATTATATTTCAGTATCCCGGGTTGCCTAGGTGGAAAACAGTGTATTTCACTCTTTTACTCAGAAAGGCTCTCAAAGTGTGAGTCCGCAGCCAAATTGCAACCTCCAATGGACAGTAGCAGCCTTCGAAATGAGACGTGGATTCAGAGTTCCATATGAGGTAATTATCAATTTGCAAATAAGATAAACATTAGGAATGAAAACATTAGGTGAGCAGGTTACATTGTAACCACGTGTCCAAACAACACACTACAAGATGAAATTTGCAGTAATGAGCAATTTGGCTGTTTGTACCAGACGAAACATGACAGAAATTTAAATATAGCCAATCAGAAGCACATAATGGTGCACTCACTGCACTCCAATAAAATGTTTATAATCTATTTAATACATCTTAAACCTACATCAAAATACATCTTTCTTAATCTGTTAAACCTCTTTAACATTATTAAATGTACATGCTAAATCACTGGTATGTGTTGGCTTACACTGAGTCACAGTTCTAAAGTTAAATTTTAAACAGTTTATTATTTTCAAGATCTGAGGTGAACTATCTGCTTCTGCTTTCAGTAGTTTTGCAATAAACGTCATGTAAAATGCCATTTAAACTCACATTATTAGCATTTCACACTGAATTAATACACATGAGGTGTACCTGAGGTGATCATTGTCATAGTTTTCTGTTATTCAGCTGCAAGAAATAGAAGCCGTTTCTAAAATATAAATGTCACGGTTGCAGTCTGTGCGCACTTCCTGGTGTGTCTCTGTTTTGTCATGTGATTTGTTTATCAGCTCCACTGATTATTGGTGTCAGCTGTATCTTATTGTCTTTGCTATATATGTGCTTGGCGTTCTTTTGTACCTGGTCAGTTCGTTGTTACTCATTGCTCTCTGTGTTTTAGTAGGAAGCTTGATTATTTTGGATCTGCCTGTCGTCCCGAAGATATTTCGGATCTGCACTTCTTGGACCTGTGTTATCTCTCCTGCACCCCTTTCTGTTTTGTTTTTTGATCTATTTTGTTTCATTCGGTCAATAAAGACCTTGCAATTAGATCCTCCCTGTTTTGTATTTTTTTACCCCGCGACAATAAATTTCAGGTGTTGGTTAGAACAGAAACTCCTTTTAATATAAAAATATTCCTTCTATCGCATGCTATTGCTTTTATTTAGAACACGGTTTAAATCAGCCTTCAGGCTCGACAGTCAGGCACACTCGTCAACCTGTGCTTGCGTGTGTTTTGAACCAGGTGTGCAATACCTAGTTCAACCATTGGGTGTCTAACTTACCTACTGCACCTTTAAAAACAAAAGATATATTGTGTATACATATATGGCTGGCTGCATCAATTCTGTATTATAAAAAAATAAAACATGTGAGTATTATAAATTTAAAATGATTTCAAGTCACATCTGAAATCAGTCATTCTTGATTTAGTCAGTAAGTGACTTTAAAGAGCCCCTATTATGGGTTTTTGAAAATGACCTTCCATGTAGTGTGTAACACAGCTCTTAGTGAAGTGAAATATCCAGCTAAAGCTTAAATCTGAAAGTGGACAGTTTTTAAAACTATTGATTCATCTATAAAAGAGTCGACTCATAGTGGTTTAAATTAATCGTCTTCATAACGAGTCTTCAGCCGTTTCGGCGTGGCGTCATCGCGAAACATAATGGTTGACATAATGGCAGACCCGGCAAAATTCAAACCTGCGGCCCCGCCCACTAACACAGCAGCAAGACGCTCATGAAGACGCTGTGTAAACCTGGATATTGTTGGAATTGTGAGGGAAAGGAGTCGTTCAGAAATCTGCATGTTTACAATGGGTGATCTATCACTACACAGCTCATGCATTAGTTTCTGCCTGACACCAGGGGTGCAGGCAAAATAAGGACAAAAAAATGGGTACACCGGTAGGCTGCTGAACGCTGGGCTTCGGGCTGTTGAGCAGCACTGAAAAGGCTTGCGAATGGAGAGCAGGAGCCCACAGAGATAGCTTGTCAGAGGACAGAAGATTCTACAACCTCCTGGCTGCGGATGTGATCGTTTAGAAAAGCAGAGTACAGGTAAGCACTTAAAACATATATCAGTTCACGGACGAGGTGCCACAGCAATGATTCCAAATATAAATGATCTACATGTTTTGTTACTAGTAACCGCGTGTACTGTATCAGGTTAACTCTTTATATTCTCATATCGCGTCTAATGCCACGTTGTAAACGCGACGCGTGCTGCTTTGTTTACAGATTTAAATGCTTCCGTGAGCTCGTTCCACTGCCGTTTGTCGTTGCTATGGCCACCGTTAGCTGATCCTGCACAGGTGCAGCGGTCAAGGTTTAGAATAGTTTAGCTTTGCTGCTGTGTGGATTAAAACTGAATGTATGTCATACATATGCTAGTGTTTAACTGCACTGCTTTCGGTGCTGAGGTGTCTGAATAACACTGTTGAGAAGCGGGTACTGTTTACTGTGGTGTTAGTAAGTTTACTTTAAAGCATGTTTCGAGCGTCCGCTGCGATCCAATGTTGGCGACCCGCGGCCGCGGGCTTGATAAACTATGCTGGCCATATTACTGTCTCGCGCTGAACGCTGTCGACCAATGGCAACAGGCTGTCATCGGTCGAATCAGTGCAGATTAGCTTCGCGCTAGGCAGGGGTTTGGGAACAAATGAATCGCTGAACGATTCATATGGGAGTCGCTGAGATAATTAGGTAAAAATAAATGCATATTATAAGACCATGAACGTGTTTTTTTGACCTTGCATACATATCAGTATGTTGTTAGAGACCCATAAAACCTAAATATGACCCTTTTCAATGTGTAATAGGGGCTCTTTAAAAAAACTGATTTGAATCCAATTTCAATGTGGCACGTTTCACACATATTTGTACCATGAGTGCTTTACGTGCATGTTCCTAAACCAATTATGTTTCATAAGCTGATGTTTGTGGTCATGTAAACACGTTAAGCATAAGCATAACGTCATAAGCAGAGATCGATCTACACTTTTGCTAAGACTTTTGCCCATTACTCCAAATGCAAATGTTTTCTGGGTGTAATTATGGGTATGTAAGTCTGAATTTTTTTTTTATAGTATACTCCAAAACAATGACAAAATTTGTATATTACAATCTTTAGTGGTTAGCACTGTCGCCTTACAGCAATTTGGTCGCTGGATTGAGCCCCAACTAGATCAGTTGGCATTTCTGTGTGGAGTTTGCATGTTCTCCCCGTGTTGGTGTGGGTTTCCTCCGGGTGCCTGGTTTTCCACCACCATTCAAAAACACGCGCTATGTAGGTGAATTGAATAAACAAAATTGGCTATGGTGTATGTGTGTGAATGCGAGAGTGTATGGGTGTTCCTAGCGTTGGGTTGCGGCTGAAAAAGTACCCGCTGCGTAAAACACATGCTGGAAAAGTTGGCGGTTCATTCCACTGTGATAGATAAAGGAACTAAGCCGAAAATGAATGAATGAATCTTTCAGTTCTGCCTAAACCCATCTTTTAATGTCTTTGCTCTGCATGTCTCATCAGCTTCTCATAATTTTTTTGAGGTCAATCTAATGCTATCGAGAATCTGAAGCAGGCTGCCCTCTTTTTACTGTGGTATATAATGCGAAAGACTCGTAAAAAATATTTATATTTATATAATATAAAAGTCAGCTATAGTACATCCTATATTTGTTTTACATTTTGTAAACAATTTCATCCTTCTTGACCAAATAAATAAACACCTGAGGCAGAATTAGTTAATTTGTTGAAACCGTAAACATGCGGGGAAAAGATGAGCCTCTACAACAATGGTCTCAAACTCCATTCCTGGAGGGCCTATAGTTTAGTTCCAACCAGCTCTAACTCCCACCTGCTTAATAGTCTATAGTAGTCTTGAACACCTTTATTAGTCGGATGAGCTGTGTTTAATTAGGGTTGGAGCAAAACTGTGTAGAGCTGCGGCCCTCCAAGAATCTTGTTTGAGACCCATGATCTACAACTTTCTCAGTAGTTGTACCTGCTCATTTATGCTCCTTCCTATAGAACACAAGTGTCAGGGCTGCTGTTCTGCACAGTTTAGTTCCAGCCCTAATTAAACACACCTGATCAACCCAATTGAGTCCTTCAGCCTTGTTTGAAACCTGCAGGTAAGTGTGTTGAAGCAGGGTTGGAATTAAACTGTGCAGAGCCCCGGCTCTCCAGGAACTGAATTTGAAACCTGTGCCATAGGAGAATAACATCAGTTAGGTTCTAGCCCATCATATTACACAAACTACTCTATTTAAAATACCAAGGCTAAAACTCCCTACTAGTTTTACATTATCTTAGTCCTGTGTTTAACTCCATAGTACATAATACCATATAATTCATTACAGAACTGCGCTGGTATTTAAGCACAGGGATTAAGATAGTTTAGCTCCCAGTCTGATTTTTACCATTTTGTTACCACTAATGTAACGGGAGTAAAGTGTTGAGTAGTGCAAGGCTTTGTCTTAGGCCCTTTTCTATCTGCTATGTGAATAAATTAAAACACAAATATTGAATTTCAGTGAGACAGCGTTAAAATCATACATATAGTATAATTTTAAAGTATGGAGTGCCGCAAGGGGGGATGACACGGGTGGCTCAGTGGTTAGTACTGTCACTTCACAACAAAAAGTTGCTGGTTCAAGTCCCGGCTGGGCTAGTTGGCATTTCGGTGTGGAGTTTGCATGTTTTCCCCGTGTTTCCTCATGTGGGTTTCCTCCAGGTGCTTCGGTTTTCCCCACAGTCCAAAGACATGCACTATAAGTGAATCTTCTATGTGAAGCTGCTAATCTTCTACAGGATGTGAAGCTGCTTTGACACAATCTACATTGTAAAAGCGCTATACAAATAAAGATGAATTGAATTGTAGAAACTAATGTATGACTGTATCTGAGTGTGTATCGGTGTTTCCCAGTACTGGTTTGCCACAGGAAGGGCATCCACCCTGTAAAACATATGCTGGAAAAGTTGGCAGTTCATTCTGCTGTGGCGACCCCTGCTAAATAAAGGGACTAAGCCGAAGGAAATTGAATGAATGAGTGCCGTAAGTCTATGTCTTAGGCCCTTTGCCATTTACTGCAATGTGAGTATAATATACACATTCAGTTTCTCTAAAACGGCATTAAAATAATAGATACTGTGAAAGGCATTAAAGAATTAAGATGGAATTTTAGTAAGAAAAGCTAAAGATATTTTTAGCTTAACCTATAATCAGTCTATTAATGTGCATTTTTCAGTCTGACTACCATGACTGGACTGGAAATTTTAAAGCAGTTTTCAAAAGCACTTTTTATTCTTCGTGATATGATTAATACTCGTGATTAATACCCTGCTCACCTGTATCCTAGATCCCGGCTCTGCTGTACCATATGCAGAATGTAGGATTCACGGCTGGTGCCTGTGAGTCCCGGGAGCAGCAGCACAGTGGGTCGTGTGGACTGGTCCGGGTGGGACACACTGTCATCATTGTCAAACCAATCCAGAGAGATCTGGCCTCCATCTGGTGCTCTAATGAGCTCACTGCCGGACACAGAACAGAGAGAAGCAGCTTAATTTAGCCAGAGGAACATTCAGTGAAATTGTGTGTTAATACTAGCTTAAGTTTTCAAAAATAGTACATAGAGAGAAACTGTTTCAGGTATTTAACTCAAATAACAACAGCACCATAACTTACCATGGTAGCACAATAGTAGCATAGCAGCCTGTATTACACCACAACGACTCTTAAGTCACATTTAAAAATGTACACTAAGAATCAGTGGTGTAAAATTACAAATACTCAAACTACTGTAATTGAGTAGTTTTTCTTAGAAATTGTAATTTTACTAAGTAGTTTAAAAAAATTTTACTTTTACTTTCCCTTGAGTACATTTTAGTGCAGTATTGGTACTTTTACTACACTATTTTCCTTCAATCTGCAGTCACTACTTTATTTTATTCCTGTCTATGAGGATTAGAAAAATAAGTCCTGTGATTCCTGTCCAAAACAAATCAAACATAGAAGGTAAATCACATCATAATGAACTACCTCAAGATATGGGCGATTTATACTTGCAGGAAACATTAAAAGTGTTCAAGAAGATGTCCAAAATCTTTACACGCATTGACCCTGACACTGTTTAGATGCATGTCACTGATAAAAGATGACGGATGTTTCCTGTATGACCGAAATGGTCTTAAACACCCAGCAGGCACAAGACGTCAACATGACGTTAGATTGACGTTGTACCTCAATGTCGTGGGGATGTTGCATTTTGTTTGGAAATGACTTCAGAACTCAACGTCAGGAGGACCTCAATGTCCAACGTTCAACCTAAAATCAGCCAAATATCAACGTCTAATGATGTTACAGCTTGACATTGAATTTTGGTCACCTGACGTCACAACCTAAATCTAACCTAATATTACCTTATGACATTGTGTGCCTGCTGGGCAATAACTACCTGCTCACTACTCTTGAGTACTTTTGAAAGGTCTATTTTTTTACTCATCCTTTAAGTAATATTTACAACAGATACTTTAACTCTTGCACTACATTTTTAAGCAAGTAATTGTACTTTTACTTAAGTATGATTTTTCAGTACTCTTTCCACCACTGCTAAGAATAAATTAGCATTGCTTTTATAATGCAAATAATTTAAAGAATACCTATAATCGAGTTTTGAAAAGGGAAGAAGACATTTTCAACAAGTAAATAAAGTAAATGATAACAGATTTTTTTTTTTTGTGAACAATCCCTTTCTGCCAAGTTTTAATCCCTTTAGGTTTCCACCAAAACTATTTAGAGTGACTGAACTTGTTCACACTTTTACAGTAGTTCTGATTTCGTGGCTAGTCGGTCTGAAACAAAATAAAAAATGATGCATATGGTCCTGGTTCCATTACTGTTCACACTGTTTTGTGAAACATCTTGTGACATCATGTTCTGATTTTGGTTTGTGTGGATCTCTTTGATACAAGGGGTCTATACAAGAGTTTATTTAGATGTTGACTGCACATAAAAGTTAGTATGGCATGTTCACACTTATTCAAATGAACTGAAATCACTCATTCGAACCAATAACAAAATATTTATCAAGGAAAAAAATTATGAAATTTTTTTTTGCATTCTATTAGTTTGTTATGTTATGGACTGTTGGATTCGCATTGTACTGATGTACACTTGGTAAATGATGATAATTGATATGCTATTTCTCTACAAAATAATGTGTTAAATATGAAGGTAAATAGTCCTTATGGAATGATGAAATGAAAATGAGAGGTTTTTTTTTTATCATAGAGAAGTCGTCTAACTAATGACGCAGTGTGATTGACTGTGGGATAAAAGGGTGGAGTGAGAGGATTGTGTTGTACACTGAGAAAGACATTGTGCCGAAATGTTTGTGTTTTTGAATCACCTGAAGAATGTAAAAGTAAAAACAGCACGAAGCAATTACTTGATGAGTGCATATCATTACCTTTTTGAATAATAGTATTGACTAGATTAATGCACCAAAACATTTCTTTAAAAATAGCAAATTTTATTACTTTACGCACATTCTGTTAGTTTCAGCTTTTTTTCATATTTTCATTTTTTTTAATGTTCAAGTCATTTTTACATTAACTTTAATGATTTTGTCTGATGTGTATTTAATTTTATTAGATTGCATTTTTTTATTAATTGTTTTTATTAAATAAAATGACACCAAATCAGAAATGTTGCCTGAATATTTGCCTGAACATTTTAACATAAATAATAAACAGTTATTTTGTTTGTTTGTTTGTCTTTCAAAATTATGAATTTACACAACTCAAAACTTCACATTTTGGATATGGTCACTAAAATGTTCAGGTCCACAGCCAAAGTCAGTCTGTAGTCTGGCATAATCCACATCCCACCTGTGCTGTGGACTGACATCACTTCCCCTGCTGGACACCAAATTGACTCCAACCTCTTCTATGTAAAATGCTTTTCAGTAGCACTTGTATGTTTTCAAATATATAATGGGTCTAAACAGTCCCTTTAAGGTTTTCTAAAGTCTTTCGTCTAAATTTGCTGGTACCTACTACTAAAGGGATAGTTGTAAATTATCACATCATTTACCCTCTCTCATGTAGTGTTTAAACTTCATGAGTTTCTTTATACTGTTGAACTTAAAGAATATATTTTAAACAAGTGAAGGGTGAGTAAATGAACCCCTTACAACAATTGTAAGTAAATGTTTTTAATGAATAGAAATTCTGCAATGTGAATAAAATATACACATTTATTTTGTGTATGGCAGAATTGTGAGAAAATGTGATTTTTAATACTGTCTCACATAATGACGAGAATGTGATTGGAATACACATATGCTTTACATGCAAACCAGCATTTCACTTAACTTACTTTTAGCTTAAACTTTACAAAAGATAAATCTTAATGACCCCAAACTTGAATGGCATTTTTTATTACATAAAAATTAACAATAACAACTATCTCACGGAACTGTGTACTTATTGCTTGGAACTGGTTGCCGAGGCTTTGGATTAAAAGTAATAATGTAAATACCACAAACTGATTATTATACTTCATAAGACCTCAATCTATGATCTGGATAAAGCTGCTTTGACAAAATCTACACTGTAAAGGCACTATTGACCGTATTCTTCAATGGCGAAGTGTGATAGTTTTTGCGATTGTTTTAGGACTTTCGATTCAGTTGCCTATGGGAGAAATGACTAGGAATAATAAATGGCAGAAAATGGTACAATTACTTGCTCTACAAACAAGCGTTTGCATGACTATACAGACAAAATAGAATAAGATAATAATTCAATTCAATTCACCTTTATTTGTATAGCACTTATACAATGTAGATTGTGTCAAAGCAGCTTCACATAGAGATTGTAGTAAATTGAAACAGTGACAGTTCAGTTTTCAGTGTTTAAGTTCAGTTCAGTTTAGCTCAGTTCAGTGTGGTTTAATTATCACTACTGAGAGTCCAAACACTGAAGAGCAATTCCATCTATGTTAATAAGAATAACATGTAATTAGATGTTAATAAGATATTAATAAGAAAATATCAGTTTGCAACATCAAACAGCACAACGAGCTGTGTTTAACGTCTGAAAATGAATGGAAGTGAATGAAAATGATTAAAATGGCTGCGCCCGCTCGTACACGGAGAATAAGATGAATAGGTTGTTTTCACATGACGTCATTGATGATGCCCAACATTCAGAGGGAAGGCAGAACGTGATTCTCCTACATAGGAATCGCAGAATCAGAAGTGTTTCTGTTTTATGTTGTTTAAAATTGTTTAAATCGACTTTTATAGACTTCCAAAAGTTTTTGCTCATAAAGGGGGGAAAGTTCAAGAAACTGTCTGAAAAACAAAAGAAAAGGCGGCATACAATAAACATTTTTTAAATACATCCATGTGTACATTTTTTGAATGCGATAATTTTTTGACAGCACCAATAAAGATTATATACAGGCCTAGCTATGTGTATAAACATGTTAATGTCTTATATAAAAATCAGATACAAACATTACTACACTTATAGAATACGGAGAATATAAATAACGTACCCTGCCATGTAATCGCTGCAATGAAATCTCCATCTTGTTTTGCAATAATCCTTGTGTAAGGTAATAAGTCTTTACTGGCGTTTAGGCGAATAAACAACCGTAACGTGAACATCCAGATGTGCAACCCCTGTTCTGTGGACATGTTTATATGTGTTACTATGGAGACCTAATGATACTAACATCTAAAATACTTTCATTTTGATTCAGGAACAGCTGATCACAGAAAGCTGGAACAGATCTTTTAATCCCAGTTTCTTTGCAAAGTTTCTTATTCTGTGGACATGTTTATATGCATTATCATGAAGACAATAGCCCCTTTCACACAGTGATACCGGTAAATATCCA